>JAODGC010046534.1:0-42955 GCA_027574925.1 Ecitoglossa quadriceps | reverse complement strand
GCCAACTTCTCAACTTTTGAGCACCAACTGAATTCTGATGAAATAATATTTAACATTATACAAGCCAGTTGTGTGCAATATATATATATATATATATTAGTTTTCACTTACATTCTCAGGTTTGTTGATTTTCTTCACTGGTTCAGACTCACTTTCAGATGTTTCATCCCATTCTTCAGGTTCAATTTTTGGTTGATTTGTTGAGGTAACTTCTGAAGTCTCATTTTGTGCTTCCATAATTGACGTTGATTACCAGTTCAGACTTTGTGGATATTTGCTAGCGAATTTAGAAATGTTTTCTTGCATAGTTTCCCGTACTGCTACTTTCGCTACATTTAATCTTATTTGACAGACAAAAATGATGTAACCTTACATGTTTCATCGGGTCCATCAGTGCTGCCGCATTTCACCGCTTTTCAACCTTTTCAGTTTCAATTAGGCCCGATTAAATTACCGCGAAATACACGATATAATCCATAATCTGAATGAGTGCAAACTCGAAATAAATTTATAACTTTTTCATGAAATCCATCTGCATTCATTAAATCATTATCGAAATTTAATGGTGAGCTAAGATTTATTAAACTTACTTAAAATTTTGTTTGTAGCATGTGAGGTTATGCAATATCGCATGTAAATCCAATTCTCACCTGAAATTAAATTGAAGCCCAAATATTTGTTAATATTTCAGCATCGCATTCGCAACATTTTACTCACAACCGTACAAATGCATCGTATAAACGTTTTTCGAATAGGCTGCAATGAATTTCAATATGCAGTGAGTACTTTTAAACATTCATATGCAAACATGATTTGCATTGTTATAATGCAAAATTTCAATATCTTATACTTATAGTCACGTTATTATTCAAAAGAAGTACGCAAGACTTCTTTTTTCTCCCGGTTATATGATAATTTGCGGGAGGAAATGGCAAAAAACAAAGAGATGAAAGAATCTCTTAAAAAGTTCAGGGATGAAGCTGAAAAACTTGAGCAAAGTGATGCATTGAAAGCTGCAAGGCAAAAATTTGAAACTGTAGAAAAAGAAGCAAGTAAAGGAGGAGAAGTATTCAAGGAGCGGTTTACAAATCTTAAAGACAAAGTCTCAGGAGTCATTGAAGAAGCTGGGAAAACAGATGTTGTGAAGAAGGCATCCAGGATAACTGAAGATATTAGTAAAACAGTCTCACATAATATTCAAGAAAAGGCACAAGTTATTGGCAAGACATCAGCATTTCAGACCATTAGTGAAGCTGGAAAGGCAGTTCAAAAGGAAATTGATTCTGACAGTATGCAAGGCAGGAACACTTTTCCAGTGTGTGTATTTTGATCTTATAACGTAATTTTTGCTTACTTAGGTCGAGTTTATCAAAGCCCTGTTAAATTGCGAAAACGCACAGACACATCGGATTTGGGCAAAGCCAACAAGTATTACGAACCCAATACAGAAGCCCTCGGCGTAGAACTACATAAGGATTCCAAATTCTATGAATCATGGCAAAACTTCAAAGACAACAATCCGTACGTGCACAAAGCTATGGACTGGAAGTTGAAGTACGACGAATCAGATAATCCAGTAATACGCGCATCGCGCCTTTTAACTGACAAAGTCTCAGACATCATGGGGGGACTTTTTCAGAAGACAGAACTTTCCGAAACGCTGACGGAAATCTGCAAAATCGACAACACATTTGAACAGAAACGGTTTCTTAAACAATGCGAAATGGACATTATTCCAAATGTTCTGGAAGCAATGACACGCGGTGACTTAGAGATCTTGAAAGACTGGTGTCATGAAGGTCCATACAATTTATTTGCTTTGCCAATCCAGGAAGCGTACAAGAAAGGGTACAAAATTGAATCAAAGATTTTGGATGTTGATAATGTAGATCTAATAATGGGTAAAGTAATGGATCAAGGTCCAGTATTGATCATCACCTTTACGTCCCAGCAGATAATGTGCGTGAAAGATGCTAGTGGTGGAGTTGTTGAGGGTGATCCAGAAAAAGTAATGCGTGTGACATATGTTTGGGTGCTGTGTCGGGATCCGACTGAGTTAAATCCTCGTGCTGCTTGGCGACTTCTCGATCTTTCTGCCAGCAGCAATGTGCAGTTTGTTTAAACAATGAGTATGCATTGGCGACGTGAAGTACAAATATTCAAACAATATTGTGAGATGGCCGTAAAGTTAATTATATATTGAATTCTTTTGTATATAATAATTTTTCTTGGTTCTACAGCGTTCTTGGGCTCGGCGTACTAAGTGAGTTTATACACGCAAAATTTTACTTGCTAAATGCTTTATGTCATTAGAATAAACAAAGACATACTGCAAGTCTAACTATTGAATAGTTTAATTTGTGATTCTTAGTTAGGATATGCAGAAGTCAATGTAGCTTTAATTGATATGGAAATGATATTTCAAGCAATGGAAATTAAAAGAAGATTGTACAATTGTATGTACTCGATTATTTTCTTTACTATGAAAGCTATGGAATATCGTTGAGGAAAATGTAAAAATAAATTATTACTGTTGAACCCTTTGCAGCGCCGCTTGAAGAAAGAAACTGACGTTTACAAACCCTTGTATTATTTATTATAATCTTGGAACTGAGTAACGTATTATATTGATATTGGACTCATTTGAAATGGTTGAGGTCGACGACGAATGCATATGTGTACTGAAGCTTCAAATCACAGACAGCTCAGCTTTGGAAATATTTTTCTCTATCTCTAAACTTGTCTATAGTTATAAATCTTAGTATACAGTGCGTGCTATGTTCGCATACCGACCTTTCTTCTTCTTATCGGTCTTTTCGAGTGGCGCCGGGAAGTGCTCGGACCGTCACGAACACGCCGCTCACTTTCACGTGTGACACAAATCTTGCTGACATTTCTTGGATGTACCTTAGTAATTTTAGGATATTTGATATGATTTCTTGTGCCATTTCAAGAGAAAACTTCTGGTTTACATGTCTCCAAAAAATGCGTTAAAATAAGTCAGTTCACCGCAATCACTAATAAACTTAAATAACCCCTAAAAGGAGGCATCTGGGTGATATGTTAGAATTTCGATATCCTTCAAGGAGACGGCAGAGTGCAAAGGGTTAATAATTATCCTTTTTCTGTATCTGGTTCGAATTTATACTAAATCCCTGTTCAAATTTACTGCTATTTGACAGCAGCGCACATGTCAAGAGTGCATTTCATGCATTTGGTGTTCACTGAACAGCCTGTCGACCGGTCTTTGTGGTCCCAACATGGCGACAGCAAGACAGGTGCTGGGTCTGATTAGTGCAAAACATATTAAATTAATTGTACCACCAGCGCGAGCGGCATGTGTCCCGGCTCGAATGTACCATCACTGCACGAATTGCAAACGCTCTACGATTGTCACCATCAGTTTGTTCTCAAATCAACCAGCTACAAGTAAGTCTTGGGGTTACATCATGTTTTCCTACACTTTATGTGTATTTCGCGATCTAAGTTATTTCCTCATTAATTCTTGCTTACCATTGGCATGCTTTTGATCTTCTGTGCAAATGTCCTGTTTATTTTTATTTCATATATTACCTTAATGTAACGTTTAAGATAACGCATATGTGATTACAGCTTGCATGGCCATGGAAGGTTCTAGAAATATTAAATAATTTGTCTCTAGTTCAATAACTAGTCAGTTAAATTACTGCCTTGTTGCAGATTTTAATAGTGTCCACCAACATTTCCATACCAGTTTAACGCTACCAGCTAAAGATTACTATGAGACTTTGGGAGTTAGTCGAAATGCATCTGCCTCTGAAATCAAAAAGGCTTACTATAAACTAGCTAAAAAGTATCATCCTGATGTAAATAAGGATCCCAGTGCAGCTAAGACATTTCAGGCAGTCTCTGAGGCTTATGAAGTAAGGAATTTAATACATTAATAACAGTCAACTCATTTCTTTTGCTATTGCATATTTTCAGATCCTTGGTGATGAAAGTAAAAGAAAACAATTTGACACTTATGGCGCCACCGCTGAACAAATGGGCGGCATGGGAGGCGGCCGTGGAGCAGGCCCGCAAGGCTTCAGTCAAAACTGGCAGTACCAAAGTACAATCGACCCGGAGGAACTTTTCCGCAAGATTTTTGGAGACGCTGCTTTTGGGGGCAGTAGTAGATCTGGCTTTGATTTTGCTGAGTCCCAGTTTGGTTTTGGTGAGGCCCAGGAAGTTATTATGCGAATATCTTTCGCACAAGCTGCGCGAGGCACCAACAAAGACATCAACGTGAATGTGGTTGATAATTGTCCAAAGTGTGCTGGTAGTCGTTGTGAACCTGGCACAAAAGCTTCTCGTTGCAATTATTGCGATGGTACTGGATTTGAAAGTGTCACACGAGGACCTTTTATGATGCGTTCGACTTGTCGTTACTGTGAAGGCACACGGATGTATATCAAAAGCAAGTGCACTGAGTGTGAAGGAAAAGGCCAGACTGTACAAAGGAAAAAAGTTACAGTGCCTGTCCCAGCTGGTAGTGATTACTCTAATTGCAACAAATAGAATTTGTTGAAATTGTTTATTTCTTTGTACAGGTATTGAAGATGGGCAAACGGTTAGGGTATCTGTGGGTAGACGTGAATTATTTGTCACTTTTCGGGTTGAAAAATCAGATTACTTCAGGCGAGATGGAGCTGATGTTCACACTGATGCAGATATTTCAGTGGCACAAGCCTTGCTTGGTGGCACTATTCGAATACAGGGAATTTATGAAGATCATACTATCCAAGTAAGCAATTTTTCTTGATAGTTAAACGTTGCTAGTATTTATTTTATTTAGATTATGCCTGGCACGTCATCCCATACACGACTTCGTTTAAGTGGCAAAGGTATGAAACGCATCGATGGTTACGGCCATGGTGATCACTACGTTACCTACAAAATCTCCGTGCCTAAGTATCTCAACAAAGAGCAGAAGACACTAGCAGAAGCGTACGCTGAGTTGGAGACTGACACACCGGGACAAATTATGGGTATTACTGTCAAATCAGATGGTAAGAAACGACGCAATTAATTGCTTGCCAGCGTGAATTCACTAACCATTTTAATACTTATAAAACGGTGATGGTAACGTCCTAATATTGTCCTCATTGACGAAGAAAAAGTGCACTTAGTTATTTTAGACAAATCTGGGCATAATAAGTTCGAAGTTTATTATTTATATTTCATAACTGGATAAATTACGTGTTTGTTTTTTATAAGCTTAGCGGTAGAACTCTTTCACTTGTTAATAAATTGATACTCGTGTTACATTTTCCTTCCTTAAGTGGAGCGTTGGATTTAATTGGAATGGGTTTTCATCTTGTCTGCTTTAAATTAAATTGTACGCGTTTTGTGCCAAGTCGAAGCATTTCTGATCTAACGCACTTTTTCTTTGGCAGGGAAAGGCAAACACAAGCGCGTCCCAGACGAGGAAGTGCCACTCGCCAGATCCGAGCAAAAAGCTAAAGAAAGTGCGGCAGAACAGGAAGCTAGAGACGAAAAGCCAGGCTTGTTCTCCAAAATTAAAACGGCTATTTTTGGTTAACTCGGGTTCTCCTTTTTGAATGAATGATATTTACCAGATCGCAGTTAAAACAATGACTGTCATGTTTTGCATGATGCAAGTGGTCGTAATAATTCCTCATGTTATAAATAATAATAAGGTTTTGATAGTTCAAATTACAATTTCATAGATCTTTCAAACAGCTTCTACGTTGCATTGTTTGAATGCATTGTTATCATTGGGATATAATTTAAAACCTTACGTCATTATGAAAAATTAATGTCTTTCTTGATACGCGTTTTTCAGTTTATTAAGTGATTTATTTTCAATTATAGGCAGTAAGATCTGTGTGAATGATCCATTGAAACTACATGAAGCCATTCGTAAATTGTTGGAGGGAAATCTCAAACGACAGGAGACTATCAAGGACTTAAAAGACAAACTTGAGAAAACAAATACCAAGACACACAGCAAACCAAAACCAATCGCAGCGGAGGAAAAGTCAGCTGAAACAAGTGATAAGAAACTAAACCAAAAGGCAGAAGCTGCTGATCCTGAAGCTTTAAGTGAGGATATGGATCTTAAAAAAGAAAAGAAGGCTTCGAATTCGTAGTCCTCTAAAATGGTAATCAAGTAACACTAGATTATTAAATTGGGGTTAATATAGTGACAAATTTATCATAACATTCTTACCCTATTTTTGACTCTTGTTTGTATAGTTTTCGAATATTTAGATGCATTAGATGAAGAAAGTGTTTATTTGAAGTAATAAATAGGCAATATCTACTGCTACTAATCACAATAATATGGTATGTGAGTACATTTTATATGGCTTCCATGTGACAATGAGAATTTTGATGAAGACAGTGATGGTGTTGATTGTTATCCAGATGCGTCGTGATTTAGGTGGCTCAATGTCGAGAGCCCCATTTGCGTACACTGATCGGAATAGAATTGATTAAAGTCCAATCTGCAAACACCAAAAACGCAAGATAAATAATCTTGTATATCTGAAATTAATGGGAGTTTGTAAGGACGTTTTAATGATAGTGATACCTCCAGCGGGATATTGTGACAGGATATCTAATAACATATTGAACTCTTTTAATGTTTCCGTGGAGAAAATAGAACTCAATCTATAAATAATCAATAAATTGATGGGGTAGTACAACAGGGATAGGGACTTCTTAAAAAACTTAAAAGGGATCATTATCAAAAAGAAAATATTGATCACTTGCCTGTATAGAAGGTTATAGAGACGATCATGATCACTGTCACTTTTATTCAAATTGTTAATCTGCTCCAAAAGATTCATTATGGCACTGCTGAACTCCATATCAAATCGAGCGATACTATCCTCAAAGCTGAGAATGTCTTCGTGTCCTTCAGCATGGATTGGTTCAGCCTAAATAATTATGATCGATAATAACTTCATCATACGTCAGGTCGCAAACAAGACACAAGCCATAATTGGGCCAGTAAAAAAGCTTGAAGTTAATCTGTTTAATTCGTGTACTGATGCGTAATGAGTTTTAATTTCACATTGCAAAGCCATTGAAAATTTTGGTGATTTAGTAGCCCAATTATAGATAAATATGAAGGTTCTAATCACAAGACACAAAACCTAAAAAGTAACAGCGCGATTGGGGCAAGTCTGAAGACAAATAATAATGAGGCATGAACGACATGCACAAAAATTTGCATTCAGCATCACTATGAATTTATAGGAGCGAATTTCGAGGCAGCTAGGTAGCTAAAGAGGATTTCTTAAGTTCCCTGAAGTACGATACTCAGTTATACCTGCGTGAAGGACTCGTAGAAGGAATTTGGCAGTGAGCCTAACTCTGCTTCCACAAAATATCGTTCCGATTGCTAATTTTGAGGACAAAAAGTGACATAAAATTGTAACAACGTTTGAATACAGTAGCACAGTTATGATGAAAGAACTTCTTACCTGCATAAATTTACAGAAACACACGCAAATCGCCAGAAGTTTCGTGATTGTTGCTAACAGAGTCGGTATAGTTAGCATGCAATCTTTCAAACATGAATCTAAAAAGTCGCTGTGGATGGTTAGCACTTCATCTACATTTGTGACCTTAAATTAATTAATGATTAATTAGCCATGGAAATATTAAACTACTGAAGATGAAATGCTACCTTGGCCATCTTCTGCAAGAACATGCACCAATGTGGCTCAATGACTTCCACCATCATATGGTACTCCAAGTTCTGTACACAGTGCAGCATCCTCTGCCTTAGAGCAAAAGTATTTCTGTACTGCTTAGCAGCACCAGCTTGGAACTTATTGGCAACTTTGTTAGCTCTCCAAACCTGACAAATCATTCTTTCCACATACTTGCAGTGCAAGAGATGTCTGAAAATCATTTGGTACCTTGCAAGTGATTTCCTATCCAAAATCAGTGACAAAGGCCAACGTACTTCGTAACTAAACGAAAAGCTTTCAATCACTGTTAGCGACTTAGCCTTCGGTTGTTTGTGCTGCTCCATGAGGATCTTAAACATTTGATATTGGAGGTCATAAGGGAGCAACTCAGTTCTAAGATCGTCTTTGTAAGGATCATTAGTCGCACTTGAAATTCTCAGTGCTAGATCAAGAAGTGAATCCAATCGCGTTTGGATCACGTCTGCCACATCTTTACTTAACTCCTTCTCACACAGAGTGAGAAAAGTTACGATGAAGTCACCCTGATCTAGAAGGAAGTAATGCTTTACAGATTTTAATCTGCCTAGGAGATCCTGCTCTTTGAGGACGAGATTCAACAGAGTTAAACTAGCAAAATTGTAAGCGTGCTCAATCGATTCAATGTACAGTCTTTCTTCGGTCTTGTATTCAATGACTTGTACTTTGTTGTTTAATGATTTGCCACATTGCCGGATTACGTTTAAGTATTTTCCAGCGCGGAGGATAATATCAGAAACAGGTTCCAAGAATTTAGGGATTCTTTCTCGACGTATGGTGTACTTTTTATCCCAGTAGTCTGCTGAATAGTCGACTGGCATATCTTCTTTTTGGACTACTTCGTTATCTTCAACTAGAAACTAAAATAGATCGAGAGCAAAATATTGAATGTATGCTAAGACAAGTTAAAATATACCTCATGGATTGGATCAGCAATAATTCCTTTATAAATCCACATTCCTAACATTTTCATGTATGGAACACAAGCAGCTTGCATTAAACGAACGCACAAATCCTGTGCTTTGGAATCACCTATATAACCAGATATTTTGTCGTGGAGAAGGCTCAGGACTTTGCCACCACAAGATCCAGACTAAAATGTCAATAGATATTAACTTCGTTTACATAAAAGTGATCGAAATTCACCTTATTGATTGTTGTGGCTATAGAACTGACAATTTGCATTGAGTGCAAACTCTTCTGAATGTAATACCATACTTTTTGAATGCCCAAGTTGCCATTTCGGAATTCATTCTCAAGTTGTGCAATGAATCCCTACAAGAATATTTCAACTTTTCTATATACTCTGGATGAAATGTGTCCCAAACCTACCATATAATCAACGACAATAAGTGTCATATCTTCGGCAAGTGCATTGTTTACTTGTCCAAACTCAAATCTCATCTTCTCTTCTGTAAATCTCTGAATAATTGAATAATCGGAAGCAAGTGGCAGCATTTGCAGCACCATATCTTTTAAAGAGCCATCTATAAGATCAGTCAGCACAAACTCCCTTGGGTCATATGGATCTTTGAGTTCTTGCACCTCAATATAATTGGCAGGAAGACCCATGAATATGTTAAGTAGGTCCTCAATAATTATATTCTCTTGTGAACTAACAGGAATGTTATTGATGGGATTGTTAAGGGACATGCTGCTAGCAGAGAAGTCCCATGACATGCAGGGCCTTCTTTGAATCCATGAGGTAACTGATGGCGTGATGGACATAGAAAGACTGCTGCTCTTTGTTGAGATACTTTTTTTTGATTGATCCCTCTGTGATTTGTGAGATGTTGCTGATTTTAATCTGCTTCGCACCTATTGAGGAAGTTGTAATAAAAGAAAAGTTTTATGAGATTGAATTGAAGTAGATGTGATGTCACCTGTGGTAAAGTATCCTTTGTAATTTGAGCATTACTTGTAGGTACATTAGATTTTGATGCAGTTTTTCCAAGAAATTCCCTCATATTACTGTCTTGTCCTATCTTCTGCATTATTTCAATGTATTGACCCAAAGAATCCACACTTTAAGAGATTATGACATTATGTGACAGTCTGCTTCATGACATAGTTGATTCTTTATAGATTAAAGTTTTAAAAAAACAAAGAGCTCTTACTTTTTCTGCTTGAGATCTTCATATTTTGACATGAAAGCTTGAGGATTGAAGGATCGCTCAGCAAGCTGCTGTAGATGTGATGTAGATGGAAACACATTTTCTACTCTAGTGCTATTTGATGAGATGTGTTTTTGTAAATATTCAACGTATTCAGCTGGGCTACTTTTATTCCTGTAGTAGGAAGGATACATTTCATTTGATGTTATCATGTTCCTGGAAATATACTTACCCTAATTTATCAAGTAACTCTTGTGTGAGTAGATGTAGCTTAAATTCACCCATTTTTAGAAGTTATTTTAATAATTATTAATTACAAGGATTAAACAACAAATTTCATGTTTTACTGAATTATTTTTATGCAGTTTTTAGAACTAATTACCATACAATGGGACAATAAAACTCATCCCAAAGATTTGCAAACCAATTAAATGCTGAAGACATGAACAGGTTGTAATCAAAATTTATTAAGATAAATTTAGATAATCTGAAATTAAACAGATTAATTTCGATTAATTTAAATCCAGTTATCGTAGAATATTTTTTTCCGCGGCTCACTGGGTTCCATGGCATCTGCTGGGCTCACTAGACATGATAATTTCAAGCAATTTTTTAGCTGAAGTGTTTTTGGGATTTTGTAACCTCACTAGCCTCACTATATACAAGCGCGCAGACAACAAGATTCATAAATTAAAAGAGATACGTGCAAGAAAAGAACCGTTAATAATGTTTAAAGAAATTAGTGGATCACTATCGAAATATTCATCAAACACTGCATACGTTTTCTATGGAAGTGATGATCAAACTATTACAAGGACATATGAGCAATTAAATCAAGAAATTGAGCAAATCAAATGTATATTTAGAGAAGTACCACAAGGTGTTCTAATTGGAGTTCAATTGGGCAAAAGTCCTTGTTTATTACCTGTGATATATTGGTACTGTAATGAACTATTATTGTTAATATTCATTAGGTTTCTTGTTTACTGCTTTTAGCTTGTTGGAAATTAAAGCAGCATTTTTATTGCTCGATGACATTTTTAATGACAATTACCCTACATCAAATATAAACATTTATGGAATCTTACAATGTCAGCATAAGTCAAAAAAGTCTATGTGCCAAATATTCAAGATTGACAAATGTATTACTTTATCTACAAATTTTGGGTGTTTGTTAGAGTTTTCAACAATTACAAAGAATTCTATTGAAGATATTGAGAATAGTAGACTCTATAATGGAATAATATATGTTATAACAACATCAGGAACTTTAGGAAAGCAGAAAGTTGTTAAAGTGACTGAAGAATCAATTCATTTGAATATTAAGTCATTTATGTAAGTGTCTGCTTATTTATCACTTGCTGTCTTAGTAATTTCACTTGTTTTAGAAAATTATTTGATATTACAACCAATGATGTTATCTATTTTGGAACGCCACTCTCATTTGACCCAGCTTTGGTTGAATTATTTCTTGCATTCACAACTGGGGCATGTCTACTTACAGTTGATCAACAAATACAACATAATCCACAAAAATTGTTGCATTGTTTATTCCAAGATCATAAAATTAACAAACATGTAACATTTTTACAAATGTGTCCCTCAGTTTTCTTACAATTTACTGAAGAACAACAGAACTTTATTTTCTCTGAAAGTACTCTTAAAACTTTAGGACTGGGTGGAGAACAGTTTCCGGTTCATATTTTGCCGGAAAAGGTATCAAAATCCTGTCGGATTTATAACTTTTATGGGATTACTGAAGTTTCTTGTTGGGCATCAGTTGAAGAAGTTTTACCTACAGCCAATAATGAAGTAACAATTGGTACTCCCTTTGAAGATACATTTTTTCAAATTGATACATTAGATGGGAATGTTGTTAATTTATGGGAAAAACAGCTTGAATTAAATGAGTTTGAATGTGAAGGAGTATTAAAAATTGGGAGTAAAGGTAGAATATGTTATGTAGACGACGAAATTATCGGTTCAAAACCAGATAATTTTATTTTTCGATGTACAGGTGATTTAGTACAATATAAAAATGGGAAAGTATTCTACAAAGGACGTACAAATGATATTATAAAACGATATGGACATCGCATATCATTGCTAAAGATGCAGGATCTAATATTCCAAGCTACTCAATTAAACAATCAATGTCTGTATTACAAAGACCAAATATTTTGCTTCTTACAAATTTATATGAAGCAAAAAACCACAGATGAATTTAGAGTGAAAACTCTTGATAAAATTCGTATTAAAATCATCAAATCACTAACACCTGAGTTTGTGCCTGACTTATACGATATTTTGATAAAATTTCCGATAAAAGAAAGCAACGGCAAAATAAATAAATTAAGTTTAGAACAATATGCAGATAAATTACTTCTTAATGCTGCCAAGAAATCATTGGATTATGATCAGAAAAAGTGTAAATGTATATATCTGACACTTCTGTGTAAATATCTTGGGTTTTCTTTGGAAAATTTAGAATATATGAAGTTCAAAGATCTTAATTTTTGGGAAACTGGAGGAACTTCAATAATTGCAATGCAACTAGTGCAAGAATTTGAAAACATCACCAATATAGCGTTAAGTAGAGAGTTACTCGATTTAAAATTGGGAGATGCACTATGTTTTCTCGATTTGGATGTAGCAGTTTACAAAGATAATTCGACGAACAGGAATATAGAGAGAGTTTTTAACGTAGTTTGGAAAGAAAATATAAATGCATGCATTGATACAACTTCCATCGTTGGACTCATCAAGTAAGTTATTTAATTTTATCTTTGGTTATTTAACTTTTAATTGATGATTGATTTCTTTAAGTGGAACTTCGTATATAGCAGTTGGAAACTTTGCACACACATTTTCTGTCTTCCACTCTTTGACAGGGAAACTGACTGCATCAATTTATCTCCCCAATGTAATTGAAAGTGCATCACTTCTTGTTGAAGACAAGTTTTATGTACCTTGTTTTGATGGCAAACTTTATTGTCTTCAATTAATATTAGAATATGAGCATCAAGCTAAATTGGATGTTTTATGGTATTTTAAAACAGAAGATAGACTTAAAAATAAACCAATACTAGTTGGAGACAAAATAGTATTTGGATCTTATGATAAGTTTGTTTATGCTCTAAATATGGTAAGATTTACTTCAGAAAGTCACTGGTGATATATCGAAATACTGATTTGTTCATCTTTAGGCAGGGATATTGTTCTGGAAAACATTAATAACTGAGCCAGTTACAGCAGAAATTAAACACTTTAATGGTTTGTTATATATTGGTGGCTTAAAAGGAAAGATTATGAGCATATCTTCGGAAAGTGGAGATATTTTATGGTCATACACGGCCCAAAATCCAATTTTCACCTCACCTGAGATATCCAAAGCGCATAATTGTATTATATTTGCAGATATTGGGGGAAATATGTACTGCTTTTCATTGGGAATTGCGTTCCAACTGGTAAGTCCTATAACTATTATATTCAAGTTTTTCAAAATATTTGAAAATATTTTAGACGTGGAAATTTACTACAAATGACTCCGTAGAAAGTTTGCAGACATTCGGACTTATGTTATTGAATGACAAACGAATTTTCCTTGGAACACAAAACGGTAAATTAAATATATATCATTTTAACAACAGTTCTTGCCAATTAACCGAGGCAATAACATTGAATTCAAAAGCATCAGTTACTACGAAACCATTATTATTGAACATTAAGAACAAGAATTACTTAGTTATTGTAAGTAGCGCAGGTCTTATTCAATTATTTATTATTAATACCGCAAAAGAAAATAGTATATTAAGTCCAATTGGAAGTTTTCCATTGCGTAGTGATTGTTTTTCATCCCCACAAAATGATATAATACATAATAACAGGTTTTATCTTGGATGCAGAGATAATAATTTGTATTGCTTTGAAGTAATTGTCAATTAACGCATACAGAAAAAACGAACGTTTTATGAAGCTGATTTATTTAATTTCGTTATTCTTGTATTCTTTGACAATAAATTACACAATATCTAAACATATCCGGCTCACCCTGAATAATGCAATGATTTATCATTATAAATATTCATCGCTAACTTATGATTTGGGATTACATGCCACCACAAAAAGGGTTTAAACTTCCATGTTTAGCTGTAAGTGCTACGCCATTCATTCGGTGCAACAAAAAGTAAATCCAATTTAAAAGCTCGTTAATATCTGCTGCGATAATTCATACAAAAATAAAATAATCATGCGTACCTTGCATGCGTTTAGTGTGTCTCTTACAATTACATTATTTCAAGCACTTCTGCTCAATGCACAGGTAGAAAATAAATTGAAGATGTGTGATTGTGTCTGCTACATTTGGAATGCAAAATTCTCAAGTATCGCAAGCTTCAATTATGTATGCCTTGTGTTCATATTTATAACTATTAGTTATGCATTCACTGAGTTTCCTTTCTGCGATTATCTTAGTTTCCTATCAGTTACAGTTGAAAGTGTTGTGTATGTGATTTTCTTTTCATACATTTACTACTAACAAGAGTACAGTACAGACAAATATTTTTGGTTTTTTTTCGTATGCGTTTTTTTCTTGATTAGTACTTTTTATGATGCACTTACTTTGGAATTACCTAAATTAAAAATACTTAAATAATAGTACATTTCCATCCCTAACCATCACAATATAAATGGGTATCGCGTAAATATTATGGTTTCCAATTCCATCTCAAATCTAACATATAAGCATTTATTACGAATAATCAAAGCAAAAGTCGATAAAAAACAAAACCACGTACGCCATCATCAAGCAATCAAACTGCAAATCGGTTGAGTGTATAAAGCTATCTGTTTGTATGTGCTGGGTATTTTAAGTTAGATTTTACACGCGTGCAGCATTTTTTATTTCACCGGGTTCAACAAACACTTAAGTACCCAGCATATTCTTCTCTTCACTGCTTCAATTGAATTAGTTGGAGCGCTTCAAGAACGGATACCGACCGTGACGCGCTCGCTTCTGATGCTCACTGTTCACTTTGTGCCTCACATACTTCGATCCGTAGTAACACAATTAATTGCACGATGTGTGATTACATTCTAAACATGATTCTAAAGTGACCAATTCCAGTTGATGTCGATTTTCTATACTGAAATGCATGTTGTGGGTTGACAACTTGGCAATGGGGATCATTTGATAGGTTTTAACATTAGTTTTTACTCAGTTGTTAATGAAGTACTAGAACATTTCCGTTAGGTTGATGCTTTGCTCAGTTGAATCTTGCAATATTTTCGTTTCTTGTAGTGTCAAATTGTTGTAATATTTCTTAATTCTTATTCGCATTCTTTACACTTACGATTATTGTTCCTCTTCACCAAGCTCGTGTTTGATCTTCGAAAAGTCAAACTCCTCACCAGTACCACGTTTGAAGATGTCCAACACGTCCAAGCATGTGGTCTCAAAATGCGACGTGGCATCGTAGGATTCCGAGATGAAAATCTGCGAGTCTAAGCCGTTGTCAGTCGGTTCGAAATAGTCCGACACAGAGATAAACTTTTGACGGGTTGGGCCCAAGAGGTCTAAACCTGGTTTGATCTCGGCTTCAGGGTTGTTAGTTTCCACAGTAGTGGAGATCATTGCGACAAACCATCCCTTGGCTGCGACTTGATGAGTGTAGCTAACCAAAGAGACGTAGATGTCAGAGTTGCGTCCAACCTGCTTCTGCGGAATGATAATCTGCGTGCTGAGCGCATCCTTAGTATTTTGGATCGGGTGATCGATTAGACAGATGCAGCGCACTACCTGACCCCTCTTGCGGACGAGGTTAGGCACATAACTTGGGTCGCAGTACACTTGTTTGCACTTGGCAACTTCAGTACCCGATCGGACGCCGACCACGCGGCCGCCTTCACCGAGAACAATCTCGTCGATGGGTTTGTCAAGCATGTATGTACCACCATAGATTGCAGACAATCGAGCAAAACCTAACATAAAACATGGGAATATTAGACAGAGTAAAGCAAAACAATGATTACAAGTCCTACAAACATCTGCGCATTGATTTTGTGGAAACAATCAAATAGAACATGCGCGAATGAATAACGCGGGCGTTATCGCCGAATATAGGCTTTTAACAATTTTTGAGGGCATGAAACAAGTTTATGAGACATAAACCCACCTCAACTAGACAAAACAACTCATCATTTTCATTATCTTTAAATTATTGGTAATATTCATTGAGGAAATTTCTAAAATGTTACCTTGAGGCAGTTCACCAAGCCCATACATTGGATACAAATATGGCGATTTTCCATATCTTGCTAGGGAGTCAGAATATAACTTAATCCTATTGATAGTTTGCAGAGCAGGTTGATTAAGGTACTCATCATCTCTATATAAAGCCAGAGCATGCCCAGTGAAATCCTGAGTGTTCTGGTCTAAGCCAAATTTCTCATAAAGTGCACTCATCTTTGACTTGGAAGGGTCAAAATCTTTCCATGTTCTGGGATCAGCTTCCTGGAAGTCCTGAACATATATCAGGAAGTTTCTAAAGCGTCGCTTCTCAAACATTCCCATCAGGTCAGAAGCAAGGGCCTCCTTTTGATCTACAGGAACCTAATTCATATTCATAAATAAATCAGTATGAGGGCTTATATTGTTGAAAGTAGAGTTTACCTTCGAAATTTTTCCACCTTTGTACACATAGCTACCCTCAACTGACTTAAACTCTAAATATCTTGTAACCCCAGTGTGGATCAGCAGTTTCACCAGCTGACCATTGGCCATCAGGAACTTTGGAATAAGGTCCACGTTCCAGTCGCGTCCTCGACCGTAAGACTCATCGGGGCCGGGCGTGGAAAACTTGGTGAAGAGGTCTTCCAGTGGGCAGATGGAGGCCGACTCCCCGCCGTAGTACTTATTGCGATCTATGTGTAGCACTTTCTTGCCAGATACGGAAAGCATACCACTAAGGATGCACTCCTTAAGGCCGGTGCCCAATACGATTGCTTCGTATTCCTCATCCATGGCGACGGCGGTAATCTAACTTGGGACACAAAACGGGGCGAAACTGCTACCACTGATGCGTCTCTCCTGCGATCGACGTTGACAGTGTAGAATGTAAAAGATGAAGACACCGACCGATTGTCGGCTAATAAACCACTGCGCAGGCGGCGTTGTCGGTGATGAATTAAATGCCGTTAGATAATAAATACAATCGGAAATTAAATTTTGCTGCTAGAGAATATGCATATTCTTTGAGGTGACATCATTGCATATTACTAAATAAATAATCTAAGATTATTTCAATAAGAAAATGTTGTTGCAATAATTCTCAAAAGTTTAAATTTTTGAATGTTTTGATGTTACAATGGCAACATTGATGCGCAAAAGAAAAAAGCCGACGTCATCTGCCAATACTGCAACACTACAGCCAGAAAGTCCCTAGTAAACATATTCAAATTTGAATTAGAACCACAATGTTGTAAGTTGTACAATTGTTGTAGGCGTTTTTTATTAGTGCTTATTTTTCTAGTCAACTAATTGTAACTTATAGTGATTGTTACGCTCCTGTATTTGCTGACAGTGGTGGACATTTCGCGATGACGTTGTCTTTTGTGAGCCCATGGTGTGTGCGTGGACTGCGTGGGGCTTGCTCGGGCCATCGCTCGCCGCTCACGTCGAGTCGTTCTCCAGACGTGTGCGAGTTTCGAGCTGGTTGCGTGCGTCGTCCGTTATTCCGTTCAAGAGTTTGTAAGGTGCAATAATTACACAGACAGTGGTGATCAAGCGTGGGGAGCTTGCTGCGCTTCGAACATTTTTCACGCTTGATTTGCTGTGTTCGCGTATTGTTCGTTGGTGCGTTCGCCAATCGGATGTGATAATAATAATGTGCGGTGCCTATGGGATGACTTCGAGGCGCGTTTTATTCATCAATTAGTTCGTGGGCTCGGGGAGAATTGAAGAGGTGCCGAGAACAACGGCTGAGATTGCGGACGAGTGGACGCTAGTGTGGCGTGGAGTTTCCTTTATCTGCTTGGATTACGCACTAGCAAGGCGATCGTGTTTGTTTCCATCGACTGTGCATGCAGCACATGATAAGAACGAGTGATGAGAAAAGAGGTACGCACGCTAAAACATCTTGACTTTAACAAAAGTGACCTTAGGTTGTGCAAACCTGATGGGAGGATAGAGTTATTATGCTTGGAATTAGCTAAGAATTTTGGAAACGTTGCGAAATAACTGAAAAACTTTCTTTGATCTTTTACTAAAGTCATTCACTCTAAATCAATTAGAAAAAAAAAAAAAAAACACTTAGTAGTTGCCCGAAGTTTTGCATTTGTTTGTTTTTATGGATTAATGCAGTTAAAATGTAAAATTTTTTTTTTGCAGAGGAGGAATAATGTCAAACACTGGTATAGGAGAGAACGTGATTAGCGACCTTAAAATAGAAGCATCCTCTTCAACTGGTTCAAACACAGTCGGATTCAATGCTGGTGCAACATACACGTTTCCGGATGTGGTCGGCCGCGCTGTAGAAGTCCGCGGTCACGCACGAAGCGCCAGCCACGGCGATGGCGCCCGCACCGCCGGCACCGGAGCAGCTGGTTGTGGCATTGGCCGCCCCAGCGCGCTCAAATCCGCACGCGGCCACCAACGTGCCTTCTCTCAAGGGCAGATCTCGGATTCGGCAGGACCTGCACGGCCGGGCCACACTCGAGTGGGCTCTAAAACCGACTTTATTCTCCCACCCGGCCACAAGGAGTCCTCGGAGAACACCACCAGCAGCGCGGCGAAGACCTGTGGCAAAGGACATTCACGACAGGCGAGCCGCAGTGAGTCTATCTACACGTTGCGTCGCTCTGCACCGCCACCGCTATGGCGACGGTTAGTGAGTTTCCTCATGCGGCGATCGCCGAGGTATGAGCAGGAGGAGCGTTACCGTGTTGTTGTTCCTAACCATACCGTGCCGCCGAAGACGCCACGCAAAGAACATCCTAACGGCAAACGGCCAGATAATAAAGTGCGCACGACCAAATATACGCTGCTGTCCTTCTTGCCGCGAAATCTGTTAGAACAGTTTCATCGTGTCGCGAACTTGTACTTTATCTTCATCGTTTTGCTCAATTGGTTTCCGGCTATCAACGCGTTCGGGAAGGAGATCGCGATGATTCCGGTGATGTTTGTATTGGGAGTTACGGCTGTTAAGGATCTCTTCGAGGACCGAAGGAGGCATGCAAGTGATAAGCGGATTAATAATTCGACCTGCCGGATATATCAAAGGTAATTTTTGTCTCATGCGTATTAACTTGCAGGAAAAAACGCCTTTATCAACATTATTTTTATTTACTAAATCAAGTATCCATTGTTTTTTATTTCAGTTTATGTTTTCTTTTGCCAATCCATCAGTTTTTATAATGAAATAAGTGACCGGTAAATGTAGGTTGTGATAAAACTTTGGCAAATTTCACATTTTTATTAGGGTTTCCTCGAACAATACTTGAAAAACGACATAATTTTTTAACTGTTCATTATTTTCTTTATGTTAATTATTATTGTTCTTAATTTTTAGTTGTAGGCAAACGTTATATACCAGTTCAGCGTCATGTAAAGTAAATTTGAGTTTATTATTAGTCGACGATTTTAAATTAATTTTTGGCATTTTAGAACGTGTCCTAATGTATGTCCTCAAGGTATTTTAGTCACCGATATACGTGGGTCTATTAGTAGGGTAAATCAAAGTCCACCACATAGCTTTCACTCAGAGTGCACCTCATAGTTTAATCTTAATTAACCTGAAGTATTACAATTTATAACATTAAGCATCAACAATGAAAACAACTTTTGTCATTTCGCTAGTTTACTTGTGTTGGAATATTCGTAAATGAGCTGAAAATATTTACGCCGTTATCTAGGAAATGAATAGTTTTAATATATTTGTTGATTGTTGTTTACAATCTGCAACTCGCTGTTTGCCAGTCATGATTAGCGCGAAAATGTCGCAGTGTCGTAATCCGAAAGTATCGCAACTAATACTTGCCACACTTTGGAGCGTATTTACTCACGTTCTCAAACCTTTACATTTTATTGGACAATAATTATTGTTAGTAACATACTTAATTTGTTTTTAGTCTATATAACTTTTAACTTCTCATGAAGTTTGATGTTTTTAGTAGTCTCAGTTAACTTCAGGAAATTTGTGAAATATTGTGAGATTTGGCAAGCAAATGAATAAGTGATGATGTAATCGCATTATATAAACTTTAACATACGTCATGAGTCGATTCAGGAATTAAGTAATTTTTGATTTGCATATTTAGCGGATTTAATCATATTGCACTCTTTGGACCAGCAACGTGTGTATGAAATTACTTAGGTTTTCCAGGTTTTAATCGATTTTTTAGTGCACACAAAGTGCTAAGCACTTTTCCCACTTCTAATTAAAATTAATGCGAATTTTTAGCATTAAAATGTTGATTGTCTTACACTTTGCTATAATTAAAAGTGTAGTAATTATCAACACACTTTTACTTTCTCGGCTTCTACCAATATGCAAATTGCTCAATAAATTGACTTTTTAATAATATTAGTGTAAAGCATCTTAAAATATTTAGATTAAGTTCACGAACATTTTTTTTTTTAGTTTTGTTCAAGTTACTCTCGGCTTATTACCTGTAACTTCCTTCCTTTGGCATAAAATTTCATGGATTATAATTATAAATTGCGCTTTGGACTTTAGTTCTTTCATCGTTACGTGGATTTTTTCATTCTAGTCCAAGCTTGTCGGAAATTGTTGTCGCGCGGAAAGAAAAAATCACCACGCGTGAGGCGTGTTTAGGGATAATTACAATATTCCTGTATAAATATGAGCAAATGATGTGCACAATTTTGCGTTGGAAACGCGAAATTCTTGTTTCTTTCCACTGGTGATGGAACCAGAAAGATTGTTGCTGTTTCTATAGCCACACAACGTATTTGCATTAGTTTACGAAGCATTGCACTTTCTTTTGATTAAATTTTGTTGTAGGTGAGTAATTCAACTTTAATGTAAACATCACAATCAAAAAGTAAACTAGTGTCGATGATCCGTCACCAATCACGGCTTGCTTTCCATTTTCTCTAGTTCTTTATTTAACGGCACACAATTCGTACAATACCCACATTTATATGTTTGAAATTGCAAATGTAAATGGATTGAAAAGTTAACGGTGCTACATCCATGAAGAGTGCAGGCATTAGTAATCTTACAACTTCCAAAGTTCTACTGCAATTCAACCAATAAGAAATTAACTGCATTTAGTTTGGAAAAGATTTGATATCCAACTTGCACATAATATACACTTCAATACCAATCTACTTAACGTCATCAGTTTTAAATTTATTCGTGTCGCGATTGAATCGCATAGACACTAGTATTAAGTTTATCGTCATTCTCTGTTGAGTATTCTCCACGCAAGTCGAGGTATCTTTTTCTCTTCTATTTTATATTTCATTTATATATTGAGTAGTGATACTACAAATGGCCATGTCACCTGAGGGAGCGACAAATTACTTTGCAGTTTTGACGATATTGATGGTTTTCATTGCGTTGGGTTTTATGTGTTCATGAGTTGGATTGGATCGTTGGACGTCACAGCGCTAGGAGATAAACATTTTCAAGTTCGAAATGTTATTCGATAGAGACAAATGCTCGTATGTGAATGATACCCGCGTTGGAAACAATCGGGTTTGTCAACCTCGAGACGACGACTTATAAAGATCAAAGCCTTGGGATAATTACAGATTGATTTATTTTTGTGAAGTTTTTCTTCATTACTATATTATTTCACAATTGACCTTTTTATGTTGTCTACTAAACTCGTGGCTTTCAAACACTATTCAATCGTTTTAACAATTTACCATTCTCTAATTCGTTGGATGAATCATGGGTAAATAAATAATCGAATTGGGATATCCAAACTACTCACTACTCTCATTTAAGAACATGCACAAACAATGATTGAATTGTGCTATGTTTTGCGACAAAAAAATAGTAGTGGTGGAAAATATCCCGCAGATTGCATTAACGCAAATGTTATCTGAGCTTAACAATGTTTGGCCGACGTGCAGAGCGACATGTGATCCTAATTAGTCTTGCACATTTTAAGTTTGATTTAGTCGGAAAATAGTTAGATACGTTTGAAATTAGTTCCCAATGAAGTGGAACATAGTGGCTTTGTCAAGGCAATATACAATAGAAAAATGAAGCAATATGTAACATTTAAAAAAATTGTTTTCTAAGTTGATAGGATTTAAAAAAAATCATCTGCTTTAACATCAATAAATAATTTATCGGGGACATTATCATAATTTCTCACTGTGCTTTTGTTTCTTATTCCCACACGTCTTGTAATCGATTGCTGTTTGAACTTTGCGACAAGATAAAAAGCAACTAATGTTCATGAAAGAGTGTCCACTTCTCTTGATCAATAAACCACAAATATTAAATATTTATACCTCACAGCAATTTACGAATGTGGGCTGTTATGTAATCCGTTTCAAGATGAAAGGAGTTGCTGAAACTTTAGAATATACGACAAATTCATAGATATTAGGCTTATTAGATGCAATTATCGAGCCGCAGACTTGTCAATAATATGAAGTACAATTTAATCATTCGCTCTGCGCGATACTTGCAACGGTCTACGTACAATATTTTAGATGTGGCAGAACTTGCATATTCCAAAAATTAACTACGAATATCACTATATCACGGGGAGGCATTCTTAATTGTGTATATCTTGATATAAGATAGAAAATAAATTTAAACTGTTTTCGCAATATGGTTAGCATTTATCACTATTGGTTCAACGGTATTATTTATTTGCGATATGATGTCTGCTCTTTGAAAGATAATTAAATGCTCAATATTGCCCTACCATGTTACATGTAATAAGAATGTGGGCCGCTTACAAATAACTGTTCATCTTCCCAAATGAATAAAGCGTGCCTAAAATTACGTGTTCTTTACAGTTAGTGAATTCATTTAATTTCTTGGGTGTTTTGCAACTTGTAGTAACAATAGTAATATTACATTCGCCATATTCTTTCTATATTGGAGTCGTTTGAAGCGGTAAATGAAGGTGTAATTCTAGTGTGTCATTTCGAGTTTTTATTCTCAAAGTTTCAGCCTGGAAGTGAATAAAGCACAAGCGCAAAATGGATCGAATGTTTGCTCAATGAATCATCATCGATTTATTTACTGTACATTTAATGCACGAACATGGGTTGAATATTGAAGTCCGTGAAATAAGGTGGTATGTCAACCAATGCCAGCCTCCAACTTTAATAATTTGTCTGTTGAAATGAACAAAGGAAGCTTACAAGCAAACCAAAAAGTAGGTGAGCCAAGTGCAGGTTCAAAGTCATCGTGTCATTCATTGGTTGTAGAACAATTGGTTAAAATACTGGCAAAATATCGATAACGACGAAATAATAGATGGTTGTGCGGTGGTTATCATGGTATGGATGGGGCGGGGCACGCAAGGGTTTGTGAAGTAGAATCCTGTCCATTGGAATCTCCTTACTTTTCCGATTCACTTGTGTGTTACAAGATTGGATAATTGATACTTGTTTTGTAGAAGTTTTGAAGTTGTTTGCTTGTGATCCATTTTTAATGATAAATTGTTCAAATAATAATTATCTGCATTTTAATGCGTTTAAACTTCCTCAAACAAGCTATGATTTACAGAGCCTAATTAATGCAGATTCGTCCATGTGCTGTAAATACCTGTTACATTCATTTGGAATAGTTTATTACTGCTATGTTGGTTAGATATCAACAAAGTAAAAGCAACGGATTTGTAATTCCTTCGTTGAAAGGAACAAAATTATGGCATGGTACTAGCGTCGAACAGCAATTGTCAGTACTCGCTTCATACTTGTGTGTGGTTATATTTCTGCTTCTGGATCTGTGGGGTCTAACCACTACCGGCACCCGAACTGCACGTACGCTGCGTTAACCTATGAATAACATATGAGTAATGAATTGACCTGGTTATTGCTTTCCGTGTATCCCATATCAACTCTTTTTTTCTGTCGCTAGCTGTACTCAGAGCTCAGTTGTATGACGGAAGATACTACATTTTATGCCACGAAAGAAAACTATGTGCGGAAAAGACTGGGAAGAACATTATCAACTTGGAAGTATACACTATAATTTTAAACAACTTTGCTGTACCTATAACTTATTCAAATTAGCTACCTCATGGCGTATTTCTGACACTAAAACTTGTGAACCTGGATATCCTTTGTTTTAACTTGCTGAATTATAAATTCTTGCTCAGTAGGTTCAAGTTTATGACTTGTAAAATGAAAATATGACACACTTGACAATAGAATATTGTTGTAATGGTTGTTGTAATTGGGATACACTTACTCTGAGATTTTATATAATGTAGGTCCTGGATTTATTGGGCAAATCTTTTCAGGCGATCAAAAACCTACGCAAACGCTGTGTATTTGTGGCATATCCAGGTTATCACAACAAAAACGTTTGTTTAGGGGTCCTTGTTATTTTGTGAAGGTAAAGGAAGGTTTGGTGGACTGACAACGACAACAAAAAGGTTCATAACACAATAAATATTAATTGCTCTAAAATGTTACGTGTAAATGGTTAAATGTTGTAATTTGGGCATATTTTATAGCTTCAGCTGTAATACTGCCCCTCGATACAATTTCCTTTCTGGTATATCGAGATCCGTTCGAATTCGGATTAAATTTTGGGCCAAGCTTTCACCATTGTGTTGATTCATTACGCCGTTCGCGTTTCTTCATTTTCAATGGAGAGGCCTCATTGCTAGTCAGGCCAAAGGTAGTAGGACGAAGGACATTACATGTCAAGGTCGTCAGTTTGTCTCTCTCAACTAGTAGTTTTCCAAATGACAGTTCTACATAAATAATTCAAATACAACTGTTTTTTCTTTTGATTGAAGCCTAACTTGGATACTTTTAACATGAGTAATATTTAAACAACATGTTACTGACAGCGTTAACAATTTACAATTTGTTGTATTATTTTTGTTAGACTTGCTCTGCTTCCACAACAGGAAATCATAAATTTCAGATGTTTTTCAAACAAAAAAAAAAAGGGAAATTATTTAATCTGCAGTAAATATCCGGTGTCAGGCATTTATTTCTGGATCAAGGTCTATAAACAATTTGTGCGTTCATGTACATTGTATGGTATATACAATTGTTGCAGTTTGATGAACATGCCTCCTCCGATTTGCTGAAGTTGCATGTTATTATTACAAGTAATTGCTTTCATTTTGTTATCAAAATTTATCATATCCAGCTGACGTTTACAAGTTGTGTTCTGCAATGCACTTCTCATTTCCTAATGTAACAAAAACTAGCTTTTAGAATGTCGAGCAATCGGAGAACCTTGATCTGTGGCACTGTAGCCCACGAAAAGCGAAGCAAGGCTAACAATTTACACGACTTTGCAACAATTTATCGCCGTCCGCTTACTCTATACATTTTTTATTGGTTTGCCATTAATTAACAATTTAAAAGCTGTGGTAGCAATCAACTGAGCTCGTGATGTATTTCTCATCAATGTCATTCAGTTGACTGAGGATGCATTTAATAATTATGTTGCTCGGTGCTTCAAACTTTGGGGATCGTTAATTGTTCAATTAATGTGGAACGTCTTATCTATTGGTTTAAAAACATAAAAACGTGTATCGTGATTTTTTATCAAGTTTTTTCAATTAAACTATAAATTGTTGGAACGGTAGGAGTTTGTGAAGATTATAAAGTCAGAAATGTAATAAACTTGTAATTGATGACTGGTGTTGTTTGGCATTAAGGTGGAGGAATTAAGGAAATGACGATGTAGAAGACAATTCGCTGAGGAGGCTAAAGTAAATGTCAAGGTGCTGGTTTTATGCCAATTTATGCGCGTATTTGCTTATTGTTTTATTTCAAGATTTTCCTATGGAAAATCAATTTAAAAACGAACCATAGTTTTATCAACTTGATGAAGAATAAAGAGACGTACCATTAGTTTAGAAAAGGTTTTCTCACTCTAGGTAATTATTTTATCTTCACTACGAAGTGAAAAAGGTGTCGCAATCTTTTCATTAGATTTTTTTTCAACACTGAGTACTTAGAAAATTAGAATTTTCTTTTCACTTTCACTTCAGTGATAGAAAAAAAAGCTTCAAACATCATTTTAGGATGTCGATATAACATTATTTTGCAATGTAATCTCAATCTGTTTCTTTGGCTTGTTAAACTTAATAATTTAATTACAGTATTCTTTACTTCAATTACGAAATTGATCGAAGTTATTTCCTGCTTTTGTGCTTTACATTCTCATTCCATAACTATGTAATTTGGTGCTTGAATAAAACTAGGCCTCTTTCATTCTTCTATCAAATGATTGTTGATGGTTAACACAATCTTTGCTCTCAATAAAATTCCAAACGTAAAAGATTTATAGCGCGTGCAGAAATCACGCAAGTATCAACATCTTGCTTGGAAGTCAATCCCGGAAACTTTCATTATCATACAATATGTTTCAGTTGTATTTAGCAAAGTAAACAATTTAAGCAAGTGATGAAAGTGAAGATTAGCAGAGTAATTTATCCAAACTTGAAAGCTAATATTTATGTTGTAATCTTTTGTTGGAAGTCACGGTTTCATAATAGTAACAATGGCAAAACTGTAAAAAGATTATTGTAATACTCCCATAATTTAATTTAGTTGCAACTGAAATCTAGTGTATATATGAATGGGTCTAGAATTTACAGCTTTTGAATAAACAGAGACGCATTCAGATTCAGTGCGTGATTGTATACGAGATCGTGTTACGAAACCAACTTTCATTTATCCGCAACAATGTGTTTTCTTTTCACGCTTCGGTTATGACCTGCCAGTTTGAAAAACAAGCAATGAAATAAAAGTATGAGCTACTTCTATTTAAGATCCATTAAAATTAATCCGTTTGTCTTGTAACCCAAAACATCCCTCAATAATATTATTAACCTTGTTGTTTATTTGTTCCATTGTTTGTTATTTAATTGTTATAAATAAAATATTGAAGTGGTACACATTAATTTTCTTACACTCTTTCTGGATTTTTTTTAAATATAAAACATATATTTTTTTGCTTATTAATTTCTTTCATTGCCAATGGGTGTCTCAAATCATGGAAAAAGTGAAATGGAATTGTGAGAAATCAATAATGACTTTCATTATCAACACGAATCGCAAAGTTTTCCAGATCTAGAAAAAAAATCTCTTTGCTGAGACTTTCATATAGTTTCTCACTTACTTCATTTATTACAAGCAATCGTTTTTTGCTCTGTTCTTATCTCATATTCACATCACATCGATTTCACCTGTATGTACACAGTAATTTTCATGTTTTCCACGCCATTTGCCGCGTTCGGTGTAATTTTTTAAGTCATTGATTGACATAGTATGAGAATGAATTATCAATAGCTGTTAACGATGGTTAAGAGGTGATTATCCTAGTAATTCTTACATTTTCTTTTCATTTTCATCATCGTGGTGCAGCTAATTCTTTTTGACATCCTGCCATGATCTTTGGTATTGGTATTTTTGTTCGGGTATTGATAAAATGTTTATGGTGATCAATTTGATTTAGTGTAAAATATTAATTTATTGGGCATTAACTGCTTACTGGATGAACATTGTCTTGATTGGCTCTGAATGAAAATTATTAATATCTAGTGGTATCCTCAAGTTGCTGCTGTAAATATTCGCAGATACGTTAATTAATTTTACTGTTTTGCGTGCAATACTTATCAGTTATGTAACTCTTAAAAGTTTTAAACAAGCATAAAGGTGTGTTGTATGCAATACTACTAATTATGTAGTTTTGGGCTGCTTTGAACTTATTAAAGTCAACGTTTCAATGCGACGCAACGACCTTCGGTGTTATCATGAGTAATAATGCAATTTTCGCAAAATGTTTTTATGATGATTGATAAGCTTGAAATTATTGGAAATAATTGAATTTTTGACAAGGTGTTTTCGCTTTTGGTTCATGTTTGATGTCAAATGACGTACACTTAATTTTCAAACAAAATCACAAAAAGATCGAAATAGAAATAAAAACAGGTTATATTTTGTGTTTTGTATTGCATTCTTTATGTTATGAATTAGTTTGAGTCATAACTAACCAACTCATAGTTGGGAAAAGCAAAGAAATTAAATAGTGCATGTTAAACAATATGCAGACATGCTTGACTTGTGACTTGTGAAGGATTCATGTAATCATCCATCATGATTGAGTTTTTTAGCTGTTCATTATTATTTTACTACGGCTTATTTCATTAATACCGTTCTTTTTCTTCATTATGTTTACTTAAAGAAGTAAAGTTGATAATGATTTTCTCGAGTGTCTTGTTAGTGAAAGTTATTGCGTGTAACAAGTTGTATGTTATGATTCAATTGTTCCTTCAATTCCATTTTTTTTCTTCTTGGACACTTTCAATCTCTTCTGCTTGCAAATAAAAACCATCCAGACGTCTACGACTTTTACAAATGAATCTCAACAAAAAATTACACGATTCGTAAGATGTCGAAAAATTGCGACACTTGCAATAGAATTGTTTGTTTAAGTCTAATTTTGGGCATTTACAATTTTACTACGTGCATGTACGTCATTATATTTGCTTTATCTGCAAGTTATTTATTGATAACATTTTTGGGATTTTTGTCGAGTACTACACATTTTTCGATACATAGAAAATGATCCAATTTCATGCTTCTTGATGAATGTTGTTGAAATTTTTACTGTTTAGTTCAGAATCCACTTGGGCACAATTTTGAAATAGTAATTCGCTTATTTACGGTTTCAAATGCGTGATAGTTGTCCAGAGTTCCCAGAGTGTAGAGCAAACATACCGTTCATTTAGCTTTAATAGAATATTAAATGACGGGGGTTTTCCCGGGGGTTGCATTATGATTTATTGCCATCAATTTCTGTCTCGTTTAGTACTGCACAATTGTGTAGATTTTTTTTCTCGATTAGCCAAGGTGATTCGGCAAATAATTGTTAATAGTCGTGTTTAGATAGTGACAGTGACCATATATACATTTTTCCTAGTTTTCCTTTTTACATGTGATTCACTTTCTATGAAGTTCGATATTCCGTGCTGGACAATTACCACGCAATGCAGTATTGTTTCTCTATGATATTCCATGATAACGGCACAGACATATCACCCTGACATTGCATTGAGACTCGAAGAACAATGGGTTTTACTTCGGAAATCATAATCAGTGAAACCTGTTTTTGACTTGCTTTATCAGTAATTCTATAATGAACCCTGAAGACTGACTGCTGATAAGGCAGATTTCGTGGCGAGAATGACAGTGAGCGTTTGTTTATTTATTTTTAATTGGCGATGGATGAGAAATGATAAAAAAACTGCTGGAAGTTATATTGATGTGTTATGGGTTTAATTTTCAAGAAGAAAGGTAAAATACCAGTTGTATGTCACGTTACCCTGGGTTACATATTTTATTTGGTTTTTGTTGTCTCCAGGCTTTATGAGAATGTATAATTGCTTCTTCTACTTGAGTACCATGAAATGTGGAAATTAGTAATGCATATTCGATACAGTTTCTTGACCCACGACGTTATAACAGTAACGTAATGTACATGATGACGACAAAGATCGCAATGTAATGCGCGGTACAGACGTTACCACTCATTCGGTGTGGATTTGAACGTTACGAGTATAAATGATTGATTTTCACTGATACTGCCATTGAGTACCTTCGTCAGGATATTGTTCCAGTCTGGCCAATTGTCGTTATCGTACAATCAAATTCAAACATTGATGCATACTGGTTTATATTTTATGTGCACATAGGATTGGTGGTTTATTTAATAAAATATGAAATTGGATGTGGTGTTTGAAATGAATATTAGACGATGGAATTTTATCTGTTATCGAATTAAGTAGGGTATTTATAGATTACAGAAAAGAGATAAAAGATAAATGATGTTCAACGATATAATTTCGATTTTACTTGAAGCGTTTTATTTGCTATTTTTAAATTCTTTTTATCTTTCCAAATGTTAACATTTATTTTCCGATAGCACTTTAAAGCAACTTATGTTTTTTTTTAATTATTCCCAGAACGATTTGGAATGTTTGATGTTGGAAATGCTTAATCACGGGCACAATTTCATGTGATTTATAGTTGTTTCTACTTCGTACTTAATTGTCTGGTGATTGACTGACTTTAACTTTTCTTCCTTCTGTACTTTTTATTGCCCTAATCAATGGAATACCATTTATTATTTCCCACGAGTCTAAAATCAATGATTTGTATATCATTTACTTACTATAACGCGTTTAAAAATTAAATCTTGATCACGTGCAATTGCTCTGCACGTGATTATTCATTCTTACCTTCCCAATAAGTGCTCTTGATTTGTAGCTTGTTTAGTTTCTTTCTTAATTACTAGTTTGATGAACACTTGGGTAGCGTCATACGTAATGTAATTATTATTGTTAATTTCGCAGCACGACATCATCCACTGCATGCGACACGTTCAACTTGACCTCAAAAGTTTTTTTTTTATATATAACTTTGAGAAGAGAACGCTGTGCTAAATTTACAGAATGCAAATGAGCGCATGCACACAAGAAATAAGCCAATTACCCAAAATATTCAAGGCAATGCTCAGTGCGTCTCAAAGTCTAATTAACGGCACTAGTTAACGTTGAAATCGTAGTAAATTATTGCCAACAAGTCAACAGATGCATTATTCTTATAGCCTTTAATTCCATCAGTTCGAATTTGGTTTGATCATAAAGATCATGTCAAATTTCCTGATTATTTCAGTGATATTGAGAAATTTTAAATCTTGCCATAATAAAAGCAAATAAAAGCAAAGATTTATTAGTAAATTTTGCTCGTACTTAAGTGATTTATTGCGGGTTACTCAATGTTTAGTCACTTAGATCATTTGTTATAGGGTTTTGTTATAGATATTGCGTAAAAAAAGAAATTTTACTTCTTCGTGGTTTATATCGCACGATATTGATTTACTGGCACATCGAAACCAGATCATATTGCAAAAATTAAGAACTCAGTGCGTAACAACAAAGACAAATATGATTATGCACTTATGCTTCTCATGATTACGGCATTTTTGGTTGGACGTGTTTACTGATTGTTATTACAGATAGTTACGGAACGTAATTAAATTGTGTAATTGGATTTTCGGCTCTTCACCGTTTAGTTTGGGTGTAAGGCGTGCATTTTGTCTGCAAATACATGCATTGTTTACTTTTTGCTCGAGGGTGGACGTATGCGAAGAATATAATTGAATTTTGGTTGTTTGTATAATGTTGAGACTCTTGAAAGCAAATTGGAGTGCAATTTGTAGAGCACTTACGTTTTATTTTATCTGACAAAGAAAATGTTTTGTTGACTATTATTTTTATGTAGAGCATATAATAAGTGTGGAATAAAATTATATGTTGAATAATATTCAGAGGAATGGTTGATTATTCCGCCGAATTTGTTTTGTTTAATGTTGTTTGCCCGCCACTATCGAAACAAAACAGGTAGGGATTTCTTTGCTCTTGAATTTATTTAATTCGAACAAAAATATTTACTTTCCATTTATGTTGGCAATAATTGATTTAGATGCTTCTGATGATGGACTTCATACTTTGCCTCAACATTGTCAAATAAAGAACATTTTTGTAGCCACGCAATTCAAGCACTGCTTTGTTATAAGTTTACTTCCAACACAACTTTTACGAGTTTTGCGGCTTTCGCTTTTCCATGCATGTTTTTCACTCGCTAGCTTCGCGCACTGTTTGCACAACGGCCGCACGCGATTTTCAATTTCCCAACAACCGCGTGTACTCCGTATTTTTATGTTCCGGATTCATTTATTCCATTCACGCGAATTAGATGTTTGTATTTTTTACTGGCACGGCATCAACTGACACCGCGATGAAGCGGTACAGCTTTATTTTTTCGAGAAAAAAACGTTCGAAAGTGCATGAAAATGTTTTGCGGTAAAATGTGCACTTTGCCTATAATATTGTATATTTTAAAAATATTTTTATTTCGAAGTGATCGAAGTGACTAGGATAGGAATTGTTTGTTAGCTTACTGATTTTGCTAGGATAAACCCAGACTCTGGGAATTCGGAAACAAAGTTTTAAAATGAGAACATCGACACCGTCCGCGAAGACTTAAAACTCAGACCAAATAGAAATAAAACGAACGCTTACATGTTTGGATGAGTAGATGCTCCAAATCGGAATATATCATTAAAAAAAGGAAACGTCATTATCTAGATTTGTGGCGGGTCTTCGAAACATATTTGCTGTCTGTCTACGTCGCTTTTACATCTTTTAATCCATATACATTACATATCAAGTTTAAAAAAAAAGCAAAAATCAATCAAAGTTGACAGTCGTCCATGACATTGTGCGACTTTCATACAGCATGCATTCTTCGAATTGCATCCTCGCTATTTATTTATGCCACTTTATTGCCTGTAATCATGTGCGTGTTGTTTTGACATGTAAAGCGCTGTTATGCGGCAAGCTTGCACGAAATGGGGAATTATTAATTAGAAAGAAGGCATGCCAAGTAGTTGCAACATATACACCAGTTTCCACACCCGCTGGCTTCACATAATTCAGTAATTCAGGTGCATTGTGGATAGGAATTTCCGGATAGTGGACAACACGTGATCGCACATATGTTTTGACATGCACTTGGGTTACTTTCAGTATTATCTTTCTTCTACGTCATATGTTACTTTTAAAGGATATGGGGTATTTGACAAAGGAAAATTAAAGTCATCACGACGCAAGACGTTTGTAATGCTTTGAAATCATTAGAGTTGTCTTTTTCTTTGTTTGCTTTAAAACATGAGTTTTCAAGCAAGAAAAATTTAAAAATAAATGAAGAGATTTATGTACATTAGGATGTGCAACCAACAATAAGAAAATTTGAGACAAAAAGGGTTATGGTCGAGTTCTAATGGTTAGGTTGCCAAGAAAATTTTGACTTTTTTTCATTTATTATAAATCTTCCTACAGAAGATTTGTTCGTCAACGAGCTGATTAACTAAAATTAATTACAAGGGCGAATTTGAAGTAGGCTTGAGTAAATGAAGGTGGAAACTTGTGAACCTAGAAATTGGCTTGTGACCTAAAAGCAGTATGTGATCATTAATGGGTTGAATAATAAATCTGGTTGGAATTTCAGTCAAGTGTAAGGGTTCATTTGCTGTATAAAATCCATACCAGTTTAAAATTTACAGGAAGTTTGTTGCAAAATTAAAATGGAAGCAGATAATTAATGCTTTCTTAACTCAAATAATTGAGTCTACACCATAAAAAATTTACGATTGCGTTTTAATGTACCCATATCATTTGCTACGCATAGGGCCTATTTATAAATATCCATCACGTCTGTTTGAGTAATCACTTTTTTCGCAATGGGCATACGGTAACTACAGCACACGCATAAATAAAAAGAAGGCGCGCTAAGCGCCGCAATAAATAATCCCCTTTTATCCTTGCATGCTACGTGGACTACAAGCCTCGTCGAGCACGCGTTTACTTCACTATCAGGACTTGTGCAGCATTTATTTATACATCATGCATTATAGATTGGTGGAGTTAGAGACCTACAAGTATAGGTGGATTGTGTGAGGCAAAGGCTTTATATGTTGGCTGCGGCGGCGGCAAGCTTATGTAAAGTTGAACATGGATGGCATCTAATTCGAACTAATTCGTTGTAGCAAGCGGCCGCCAACAGGCACATCTGATAAACTGGTTAATTAATGTTTTGCTCGTGCTATGCAATGTGTACTGAACGAATTCCCATATGTTGTGTGAAGTGGAAACAAATTTTTTTGCTTTGATATTGAATTTAGAGTGGTATATAGTTATACAAATCAATATATTTCATTAAAATTCTTTATAAGGTGCAAGAAAGTGTCGCCAAATACATTTTAATGTTAGTTACTTCTTCAGTAAAACTACTTTGTTAATGTTTATCACCATTCAACATATTATTGCTTACATAAGGTGGCACGAGTGCTCTCATTATGTTGTACTGATACGATATTTGCCTACGAGCCAATTCTTATTATTTCACAAAATATGTTTTTCCAAAAATGTCTTACAGGTTGTATACTTGCTTTTAATTTAGTACTACTTCCAAGATGATCAGCGTAATGACACCAGAAACCCATAGTTAGGTAACGACACAATTTGTTTCAATGAATTTTACCCAGTTAGTTTAATTAGTTTGGTTGATTTATTACTTCATAGGTTTGAGATGATGCGCCAAAGCACGACTGGAGATGGGTCCTAGTAGAATTTACTGTAGCGTCATTTGCAAATTGTTTCTTTGGAGTATTTACATTGTAGTAAATAGATTAAATCTATGCGGTATATTACATGTTATTTACTTAAGGCTTCAAAATCATATATGCTGTTATTTTTTGAGTTATTCTGTTGTTTACGTAGAGTTTCAGAGTGGATTTGTTCTAAAGCTTCAGAACGAGGTAATTAATTTAAGTCTCGTTGTTTTATGAAGTTCACACATGTCTACAATGTAATAACAAGTTTATTAATACGTTGATTAAGGGTCAACTAAATATTGGAGCAAACTAAGTACTGCACAAATTGCAAGTTACGTAATTTACATTGAACTTTATCGCACCGAAAATGCCACTCTGATTACACTCCCACCTAACTATACATAATTATTCCTAATTAATCATAGCCTTGTCAGATTTCTATTTCGGCTGACTTTCGGAGTTATTTTCGAGTTCCACTATATTACACTTTTCATATTTTGATGACTTTTTACGTTGCTCATACGCTTATTGTCTGCTTGAATTTCATAATTTATTTGTACAATGTCTTGCTGTGCGTCGCGTTTTATAGGATTTTAGGACAACATTTGCATAATTTTCATAGATTATTTCAACAAACGAGTAAACAACCAAAACACGCGCATGCCGTGAGATTCATAAAATCAGACAAGATTTAAATGCGAATGTGTTTCCGAGCTCAGATTGAGATTGTTGCCAATACGAATGCAAATGCGAAAGCAGACTGACGCTGATTTTAATAACAATATGTTCGTTTGTTGTTTGTACTCTGGATATGGAATGCATCAAATTGCGTAGAGAGATTTTACAATTGGGCATCATTTAGAAAATCGTTTTTATTTGCATTGTGCAATGTGCGCACAATGCATAATCAAGGATATAAATATTATATCACAATGATAATATTTAGTTATTCCATCTGTTTTGTTACCATCGCAAGGCAGTTAATGTGACATATGCCTCTAAATCTCCTTAGATATTACATCAAAGATTCATCAATTCTTTTCATGTTTTCAGCGAACATGATCGATATAAAAAGGTCCTTTGGAAGGAAGTGCGCGTAGGAGACCTGATCCATTTATCTAATAACGAAGTCGTACCCGCAGACATCCTTCTGTTACGCTCAAGCGATCCGAATGGATTGTGTTACATTGACACGGGACATTTGGATGGCGAAACGAATTTGAAGCAGCGCAAAGTCGCCAGAGGTTTTACGGAAATGGTAAGTAAATCAATCAATTCACTAGTTCACACTTTATAGTCATTTCCTCATTTTCGGTTTATTTGTGGGATTGGGTTGTCGAGGTGTAGTTTGTTATTTCAAGAATTTCTTTAATTGAAAGCAGTTTAGGAAATGATTAACTAGATTTTGGGCGCAGGTACTTTGGTGAAATTGCTAAATATTCACGGCTCAGACCTGTTTTTATTCTGGAATTCGTCCAAATCAATTCACGCTGCAGAGCGCACACGTGTCTGCCGCGAATTACAGAAATAATTACAGATTATACGTTGCAATGTCAACACTGTTGACTCGATTAATTTTCGGCATTTCACTAATTTTAATAGTCTGTCAACTTAATGTTTTCCATTGCAGCAAGATGTATTTGAGCCCAGCAAGTTCAAGAGCATCATCGAAGTGGACGCGCCAACGACGAAGATCTATCGATTTCATGGTGCTATGATCCATCCGTCTGGCGAGCGTGTTCCTGTCGGAACTGAAAACCTGCTGCTGCGTGAATGTCTTTTGAAAAATACCGACTTTGTAGAAGGCATTGTTGTTTATGCTGGTAGGACATTATAAATTCCGTGCCTCTTTTTTTTTGTTGTTATCTTTGAGTTATGAATGTTAATGCGTTTTCATGCCTTTTAATAATATTTGCAGGTCACGAAACGAAAGCTATGCTCAATAATGGCGGACCACGTTACAAAAGGTCCACGCTGGAGAGGCTAATGAATCAGGACGTCATCTGGTGTGTCATTATACTGTTCGTGCTGTGTCTTCTGGGTGCCATCGGATGCAAAGTGTGGCTCAGCGCGCATCCGAAACTCGAGCTTCCATTTCGGTCAGAGGATACCAATGATACTAGTGAAGCTTTTTTGGCATTTTGGACTTACATCATTATTTTACAAGTAAGTTAATACTTTCCTTTATTTAATTACGGGGTTGGTCAGTTGTCAAGTGTCCTCTTAATTGCGTGGGAAATCAATGCTGAGATGTTTTTATTTTCATTATACGACACTTCATAAATTATCTGTAACACTAGTTAATAATTTATATACATTACGCAATTACCTAGTGGTGTGTGTTGGTAATGGGCAATAAAAATCAGCATCTGGTGCAATGCATAATTTAGTATATTGGCACCTGGAGTAATTTTAATTTGCACTCTTTGTTTCAGATTATGATTCCTTTATCACTTTATGTTACGCTAGAAATGTGTAAGATAATCCAGGTCTATCACATCCACAACAACGTGGATTTGTACGATCCCCTAGTTGATAAGCGGCTCGAATGCCGTGCGCTGAATATAACGGAGGAATTGGGTCAAATACAATATATTTTCTCTGATAAAACGGGCACGCTTACTGAGAACCGCATGATTTTCCGGCATTGCACCATAGCTGGCATCGATTATAATCATCCGCACCTCCTGGACGACGGCAACTGCAAGAATACACTGACGGTTCTCTCGAATCCCAAGCTGATGATGGATCTCAACTACCAGCTAATACAAGAAGATACCACTATCACGAAGCAAATTCACTCAGCGCGCGTACAAGAGTTTTTAGTCCTACTAGCTGTATGCAATACAGTAGTATGCTCGCATCATCCGCATCATGATCTCATGAACGCCAGCGGCATCGTTGAGCAACCACAAAGTGTGTTTGAAACTTCACAGACTAGCGTGAATAATGCAGAACTGTCTGAGCCTACCAATGCGTTGTCCCCAAATGACTATAGTAGATTGGACGAGTCCCGATCGGTGACTCCATCGCCACCAATGAATGCGCACCTGCATCCAGAACGCAGGCACGTGCCATCTTTGAGTCCTATTACGTCCGTTGACTCCTCGCCTATTAGTGAACTGCCAATGTCGAAAACCATCCGGCCTAAGATACTCGCCATCCCGTCTTTAAGCTTCCTTGGAGCGAAACGAAATAACTTGACCGACGAACAAAAGGCGAAGCCTCAGTCATCCACGCCATCCCCACAGGACCTTAAGCCGATCTTTGAAGCTGAGAGCCCTGATGAGTTAGCACTTGTCGACGCCGCATACACCTATAATTGTAAATTGCTCAAGCGCACCCCGAATTCGGTCTCCGTTGAAACGGCGCGTACTGGGAAATTAGATTACGAAATATTAAACGTTCTCCCATTCGACTCTACTAGAAAATGCATGTCCGTTATTATCAAACATCCAATCACGAAGAAAATCATACTTTATTGTAAAGGTGCGGATACGACCATTCTCCCTAACTTGGCAGCCGTCGAGGACGATTCTGAGTCAGAGAAATTGATTTATCAAACACAACAGCAATTGAACTCCTATGCCAAGAAAGGTTTGCGTGTACTAGTCATGGCTAAACGTACATTATCCACAGTGGACTACAACGAATGGCTGCGAAAACACAAAGAAGCGGAAGTGGCGCATGAGAATTTAGAAAAGCGTTTGCTGGAGAGTTACGCTTCTATTGAGTGCCAATTGACACTGTTGGGTGCTACTGGAATCGAGGATCGTTTGCAAGAAGGTGTTCCTGAAACTCTAGCATCCTTGATGTCTGCTGGTATTGTTGTGTGGGTCGTTACAGGGGACAAACCTGAAACTGCCATCAACATTGCTTATTCTGCCAAGTTATTTTCTACACACATGGAGCAGTTAAAAATTATGGCCCGCACGAAAGAAGCAGCCGAAACGACAATATACTTCTATTTGAATGAAATTGAAAGAGAAGATCCCAATGCAAAAGATGCCAATAGCAGCACTAATGTCAGAAGTCTTCAAATTCGAAACAAACCTAGAGCACTTATTGTCGACGGTAAAACCTTGACTTTTATTCTTGATAGACGATCAAACTTGACGAAACCCTTCTTGAAATTAACGACATATTGCAATTCGGTGTTGTGCTGTCGGACAACTCCATTGCAAAAAGCCTATATTGTAAAGGTAGTTAAGGAGGAACTGAAAATGCGGACTTTGGCCATTGGGGATGGGGCGAACGATGTCAGCATGATTCAGACTGCTGATATTGGGATAGGTATCTCAGGACAAGAGGGAATGCAAGCTGTGATGGCTGCTGATTTTTCGCTGTCACGTTTCAAATACTTGGAGCGTTTTTTGTTGGTGCATGGACATTGGAGTTATGATCGGCTGTCGAACATGATCTTGTATTTCTTCTATAAGAATGCTGTAAGTATTCTGGTTCCGCAATTTTTTTAGATATGCACCTTTGCTAAACAACAATTTATTTTATTGCAGGCGTTTGTTTTTCTAATATTCTGGTATCAGCTCTATTGCGGGTTTTCTGGTTCTGTGATGATCGACCAAATGTACCTCATGTTATATAATTTACTCTTCACCTCACTACCTCCATTGGCAATAGGTAATACATTGGCTCCTAATCAATCAAAAGGTATTAACAATGATTAATGTTTAAGGTGTCTATGATCAAGACGCGCCTGAGCATATTCTGCGTGAAAATCCACATCTATACGGGCGCGGCCGATTAGGCAAAGTTTATCGGACTAATTCATTCCTCCTGACAATGATTGACGCTATCTATCAGTCTTTAACAGTGTTCTTTGTTTGCCAAGGTGTCTACACTGACACTGAGATAGATATCTTGGAATTCGGCACTGTGGTCACTACGGCTTGCATGTTTGTGATGTTGCTCCATGCAGCGATAGAAACACGCTCATGGGTAAATAAACATTAGATACTGGTTATAGTCCGCACTTCTTTCTACAAATATATTTTCTTTTCCAGACGATAATTCAAGTGGCAAGCCTGATATTATCAATAGGTGCCTTTTATGTTTACTCCATATTGTACAATTCGCTGTGCGTGAGTTGCTTTGGCCTGCCTAGTAATTACTGGATCATTCAACATGCGATGAGCACGCTCAACTACTGGCTTGTGATACCTTTGAGTTGTGTGCTCGCGCTTCTACCTAGGTAATTGCTAAAGTGACACTAGACAAATAATAAACAACTCTATGGCTCAATCGAATGAGTTCCGGTTTATGCATGGCCTAAAAAATTAATTATGTTTTTGCTTCTTTGCAGATTTTTATTGCGAATCATGAACACGGTGATATTCCCTGATGATGTTACGCGGACGTTAATGATGCATCGTCGTGCTCTAAGGAGAGGTGAGGGATTTCTCGTATCTTGGTCTAGATCAACTTCTGCATCATCAATTTATAGGTAAGTCTCAGTGCACAGTAATGCATCTTGACAATCGTATATTCAATAGTTAAATTTTTTGTTGAGTGGTTCTTTCCTGCTTTTTAGTAGCACCCTATTTCATTCATGATACACAAACTTTGCTGCAGCCTTCATTTAATTTTGAGTTTGAATATACATTACGATTGTTTTAGGGTTTACCGTTTGTAAGTTTTGTTTGCTTAATGTGTTGTTCTTCATTCAATTGAAATAATTTTGTTATGAAAGTTATAAAGTTTGCTACGTTTAGTACATTTTAATCATTTTCATCTGATATATTGGTAAGTAAACGACGCATGAAATTATTAATTGGAAATACATTCAAAATTATAAAATCGGGGATTAATCGCATAATTCAACGATATTGAGTAAGTATTTTCTCTTTCTTCTTTGATGTTTGGCTAATCTGTTTATAAAACTGCTTCTGTACCTGCGGTGCAGTACAAATGGTGATTGACATTACATTTATGACTAACAATCGCATGCTAACGTTTTCACCGAGTTGTTAAAACATTAATAGTTAGTCTATTGTTGTTTCTTTCTTTAGAACCACCGATAACAGGAATAAGAATAACCCTATAACAGCAGTTGGGTGATACATTGATTGCTACAAGAAAGATAATGCAATAATGACTCCATTTGCTGCTTCGTGGCCATGAGCATCAGGAAGAAGACATCACTGAGTACAACTGATACAAGATTGCTAGCAATAGGCTTCCCAAAGGTTTAAAAGTGTCATGGAGTAATCTGCATTTTTACAATGGCTGTGATGCAAATTTATTCTAATTTTGCTTTTTTTACATTTTGGGGTGTTTTTTTTCCTTTTTCTTGTTTTTTTTTCTTGTAGTTTTTAAATAGTACAGTTTTTGTTTTGCTGAAATGCTTTTTAACGTCGGGTATTGAAGATTGAAGAATCAAGAAGCGATTTTTATTTGTATTCTTTGTAGTTGGTACTACATATAACAAATTAAGGTAATTGAAAAAAATGGGACCAACTAAATGGAAAACATCTCAAATTTAATATTTTTGGATTTTCATGACAAGTTTTTAATATTTTAACGTATATTTTGAGTTTAATAGAATTTTATAGGAAAATATCGGAGAACTTCAAGTGCTCAATTACAATTTCGATTAATTATTGATGTATAAATGAAATAGAGACAATTGAAATGAGAGGAAAGCTATGTGTAGTTAGTAGTAGCATATGTGCCATGAACTTTTATATTAAACGTTAATCTAATGCGACTTCAATAGAGAATCGTTCAACTAGCTGATAAAGTTATTTATGCGTTGAACATAGTTTGAATATCAATATGATTGGAATACTGGTAATCACAATAGTGACGAATTTCTGACAATATATGGAGAGCGAGCGAGCTTTACATTCAGATAAATATGAAAGTAACTAAACATCAATTTTTGAGCAGACTACATATGCACTTAACCCATGTATGAAGTAACTATAAATGTATATTATATTTTCGTAACAAATCATGACAAAGATAAAATTCTGGCAAACTGACATGCACAAATAACCATAACTAAAGTGGGAAGGGTGGTGTACTTAACTTTTTTAGGATTGATAATTGCGTTGTTATTCCTTAGACTATTATTCTTATTTTCCAACAACAGCAATAAAAATTAGAGTTACCAAAATATTTGTATGCAGAATCGTTAGTCATTGTTTTGGAATAGTAAGTGGTTAATGAACTGTGAATGAATATTTATAAGAGCACGCGTTAATTACTTAAGTCTTGAAAGTTGCCTTCAAAATTGTATATATTAATTGCAGTTTTCCTAATGACTTTTTAGTACTAAGTTGGTTTGTAAAGGCACAGGTTCATGTGGAATAAATATTTATTAGATTACTTCAATTTGATACGAATTGCAAGTAAATAAAATATGAAAAGTGATAATTGCTGTTAAGACAAAAAATACATTTACGCAACACAAAATTACAATAGTAATGTGACCGTGCAAAATAGTAAATTTGTAAATATGTTAGGTTTTAATATGATACTTTGCATACCAGCAACAATTGTTTGAGATATGTTCCTTTAATTTATTTTAGTGTTACAAGTAATATTTTTAGTTTATCATAGGATTATCATAAATTAAAAAGCATTAGAAACCACAAATAAATGACTAATGAATAACTTGCCAAATAGATATTATATTAATGCTATGATGGACTAAATGATGAGTAAATTAATTTTAAATATTACAAAGCACAAATGTTTGCTTGAATTTTATTTAGTAGTCCATAATATAGTTTAATTATTTGGCGATGGAGGAATAAGTCAATTGTAGAATAATCAAAGTATGAATTAATAGACAAATATAAAATTATGCCTTATACAAATGATGAATATCATTTGGAGTTAATTAACGACTAACAATGCAGGTGTATAAAATAAATTATCATAAAAGAACCAATCATCCGTAGTACACAGATATTCAATACTACTGTGAAAATGAAACTAAACAAATAATACATTGTATGGCGCAAAAAATGGTTATGGCATTCGAGTTAGAAATAGATTCATGGAATATAAAATTGGAGCAACTATGATAATGAAACATGAATAATATCAGACTGTGTGATTATAAATGTTATGTTTATATCAGAGTATAAGTACTTGTTAAAAACTAAAAATATACAGACATACATCCATGTGTGAAGTTCTTATTTATAATTTAATCCGTTAACAACGCAGTTAGCGTAGTTAGCTTATTTTATTTCTTGTAATTCATAATCCAGCATATAAATGAATTTTGGGGGCTTAGTTTAGCGTTGTGGTTAAAACGGCGCTAAATCTATGCAGGAGAAGAAATCGAGTGCGCGTTGGGGCTTGCTAAATATTGTGCGCGCTATACTTGGTACTTGAACGGATATTGAACGCATCAGACTACACAAATTTTGACCGCGAATTGTAGCTAGGCCAGGCATTTAGCGACATGGTTTGTTATGGTTACTTTTCGGTGCAACTTTTTTTTATGCGAGTCGCTCGAGTCGCTGCTACGCTTACCAGTTGCACCTCGCCTGTCGTGAGATGCACACGCACCACGTGTTAGGTTAAATATTTTAGTAATAAATCTGGTCCCGACTTAAGTCAATCACTTCACGGTGTTTTTGTGCGCGTAATAAAAAATGTTTTTAGTGTCTCCTTGCTTATTGTTGATCGTCATTTTGTGCAATTTAGGAATATTCAGCACAGTCCTAGCACCTGAAATCTGTCGGCCAGGAACACTGCAGGTTAGTGG
>JAODGC010046523.1:20604-32930 GCA_027574925.1 Ecitoglossa quadriceps | reverse complement strand
GTTTTAATGATGGCCGACCTCTATGTAATCTTATGGCCCGTTTCCATGGCAACGGCATGAAGAATAATTCTTGAAAAATGACCAATCCTAGAACATCATGGTTAAAAAGAGATCATCTTGTTTCAGTCATACAATTTTGAATTCAAACTTTACACAAGTTTAATAAAAACTGCAAGAATAACATAAAATATGTAATTAACAACAAATAATTCAAGTAGGTATCTTCTACAAACTGTTTGAAGTTGAAAGGGTTTATCTCCTACACTCATGATATAAAAAGAAATAATCTAACCGTTCAAAACATCTGTTTAATTTGAATTAGTTGTAAGAAGAGGTGGTGTTTCTACTTTTTCAACACAGTATTTAATCTAGAAATTGAGTAATTAAGGATATATTAAAACTATGGTAAGGTATACTCTTTTTATGTTGATCTTAGTTTACTGTAATATTTACTTGTCCTAAATTATTATTATATATAAGAAGGTAACAAGTCAAAAACTTTTTATCTCTAAATAATTAGTAAGTGTTAAAGTAAACTCTGAATATAATGACTATTAAATACTTGATGAGCACATTTATTGATACAGTGTATTCACTTATTATCTAACAGTCTATGTAATTCTGTCTTTATAGTGTTACCACAATAATTTCAAGTGTTGCAATCATATCAAGTTCTTGTTATTATGTAACAATGTTCTATAATTTTAAATGGTTTATATAGTATTGTGAAAAATTATGCGTGTTATGCGAATGTATTGTAACTGGGTGAGTTGCAATGGCGAACGGCTCTGTGGTGGCGAAAACAGTGGACTGATGCGTGCCATGGTGCGGTGGTGTTTACTGGGTAGTGATGGTGTTGCGGCATGTTGGTAGGTTTCTTGATTCTGTTTTTCGACTCTGACGGATGACCAAAACTGACGGTGATGGATCTTCATGACTGACTCGCTGCAACTGATTGTGGAGGATGACAAAGTGTGCCTTTTCTAGTGTATGACTGGAATTGACTATCTATTCTCATCTCTTGTCCCACTATTTAAAGTTTTTGAGAAGCTCTTGGCGGGATTTCAGAGACTACTGGGTGGGTGGAAGGTTGTTCTTGAATTTCCTCAGTGGTCAAGCTAAAGACGTGCAGGTACCGGTTAATGAGAGGGTGTTTAACGGTTTCTCGGGTTTTTATTGAGGGAGATCGAAGTTTATTGGCTTCGGAAGGTATTGCTATCCAAGGATATTTGTTTATGACACGGTGAAGAAAAGTTTCCTGGAAAGTCGGATTTGGAAAGCGTGGGAGGATATTGGTTTATGGTGGAATATTGGATGAATTGAAAGTTTTTGGGACATTCCTACAGTATAATTATTATTTTTGATGGTTTATACTACACAAAGGTAGCTTGGTTAAAATTCCTGAGTTTATTTACTGGATTCTAAAGCAACTGATACATTGTTTACTTTCAAAACATATAAATTGGGGTAACTTTTTATAATATGCAAATTAGAAATAACCCAGTTGGATGAATGAAGATGAATAAATACAATAAACTAGTAGGTAGTAGTGTAGTAGTGAATTGAATAGGACATGATTTTCCCAACATACTTAAGGACGAGTTGACATAAACATGATTTGTTCATTAAATATAATTCAAAATAAACGTGATAAAAAAAAAGAAATATCTTTAAAAACTCTTAAAGATTAAATTTCTTATTTTCGCTTAGAAAAATATAAATATTTCTGAACAATTACAATGTAACCAACTACTTTTCTCATGTATATTTCATAAACAATAAAATTTGTAAACATTGGGATTCTAAATATTCTATAGTTTAATTTATGATGAGAAGATGTAGACTTCTAATATCTAAACATCATAAAACTGTAAATTTCCAATTGTAATTAAATGATGGAAGGCATGATTGGCAAATCATGATCATAGATTAAACAATTCATAATTGACAAGTGTTATAATGATTTTAAAGTTGCCATTTGTAATAACACAAATACCATGGGCAAACAATTGTTGATAGAAGTAGGTAATTTACTTAAATTCAAACAATTGAAATACTCAATCTTGGACACGTGCATGAATATTTTACTCAAGTTTTCTTCTTTTAATTTGTAAAAAAATTTGTATGTAATAATGCACATTAATGTATTTTCCAAGATTGACAATTTCCAGTTTTCCAGTGAATAGACTGTTAAACAATTCCTAAAACTATTGAAACACAATATGGTTGTAACTGAAATACGCAATAATTTTTTATTATTTCATTATAATATGTTAGACATCTATTATTTGAATACAAATTGCTTTGCATTGGAATTTTGTACAAATTTTCAATAATTTATTAAATATTTAAACACTTTCCAATTACGAAATACTAGTACTTTTATTGCAAATACCTCGAAAGATAAGCAACAACAAAAAAGACATTCAAATGAAATAAGTAAGTCAGTGCAACAAGTGAATCTTTACTTGAAGTATGTATTATCTTAATTACCGACTCGATTTCTTTCTTTGCCATTTTTAAGACCTTGTAACATACATATTTCACCTGCTTCCTTACTAATTAATTTTTTGTATTCCTGATTGCTACAATCTAACATTCATATATGTTTCTTAATGATTCTATAAATGCATTTTAATGCTTTATATTAATTTATAAATGGAGATACTCTTTGCACTTTGTACGACCCTCTTCACCCAATAAATATATGCAACATCAAGACCGTAGCTATTTCTGCTTGGCTTTGATGTATTGCCTTGTTGCTCCTCAATGGTCTCTAGTTTCACAACTTCCTATTTTCTTTCGCGCCGCGTCACAGTTATCCTGCGTCAACTTATAGAGGCTACCAGGTTTGTGGTATAACAAACACGTTTGCGTGCATTTTCATTTTACTTGCATGCTGCATGCCATTTGCTTCGTTTTACATTTTGCCGCACTCGAATGCACTTTCTTCGGCTGGCGGACGATTCTTCCGCGCCGGATGCAATCAGCATTCGCGTTGAGAGATTAGATATTCGACATTGTACATTGGAGCGGTATGTAGCACAAGTGTGCAAGAAGACTTGGCAGGTTTCGTTTTGGAGAGAGAAATACACGACTTAAGTCATTTATCTATGGAGATGATTACATTTAGAATTTGCTATAAACTAAATTGCTCATGCTTAATGCATGGAAAAGTTCCACTCGTTTCCGGAAATCAACAGTAGAAAATATTCACAATGAAGGTAAGAAGTTTAACAAATAATTAACACATTGTTAATATTATGGAGAAAATCACGTTTAAAAGAACATAACTGACTTTAAATAAATCTGTTTATTCTTATCCATTGAAGAAGTAAGATGTTTTCTCTAAAATGTAAAATTTTAGATCTTGAAATTGACTTAAGTTACTTTAAAATTGAGTAAAAAAAATTGCCTTTTCTTCATAGTTTATTCTTATTCAAGTTAGTTTTTATTCTTAGTTTTCAATGTTTTAAGTATGAAAGGTATCATATTGACTTAAGTCACTTTAAACTGTCTTAACTACAAAGAGTGCTTAAATTGTAAATTTTTAAAGAATCCGTTTGATAGAAATTTGTTACTTGCTATTACTGCGTAAACAAAAAAAACATAAACTTGATTTAAGTGACTTCCAACTGACCTAAGAGATAAAAAATAAATAATAAATATATATGTAAAATAAACCTGTTTTAGTAAGAAAATATAATTTAGTTCAACTATTGGAAACTTTTCTGTAAAACAATTTAAAATGTTAGAATGGACTTAAGGCACTTTGAAGTAACTTATTCTTTGGAAATCTCTAAAATGCCAATGAAATTAATTTTTTTCTGTAAAAATTTAATCAACTAATTACCACTTTATTCATTCGCAAAACCCTCTCAAATTCATTGTCCTCATCATACTTAAAACGCTAAATCTACTTTTTTTTCAGACACAAAAGCAAAGTAAACATTCTAAGCTCTTGGTTATTGCCAATTTGTTGCTAACGTAAATGCAATATACAAAAATTTATTTATTTTAACTGTTCTTTCTTTGCAATCAATATTAATGCTTGAAAACTGACTTAAGTCGCATCAATCATTTTGGCTATGCTGGCGCATTTGTCGTTTTTATCCAGATTCATTACTTTATCGTGTTATAGCTTTATTGCCGTGTATTGCAACATTAAAGACTCATTGCTGGCAAATGTAGGTGCTTGCAGTGTAATGAAGACGACAACAATTTCGCTAGCAATGAGCATGGGGAACAACAGCTTTGCGCTTCTCTGGACGCAAGAGGAACGGACAGTCGCCGGGACGAACGCGATCGATGCACACGCCAATTGCAGCGGAAAAGTCGGCCAGGTTGCAATTTGCAATTAGTTGCTAATCATATATTAATCATAAACACAATTGCAATTAAAGCGAGAATTGAAACCAGCTACTAAAGCAAAGTGTTGCGATTTTAAGACTTAAGCCGACTTAAATTGGGGTAAAAAGTGCAATTGAGAAATAACGGATCAAAGGACAATTCCACAGGAAACCAAGGTGGAAATCTATTGCAGGGAGGAAGGTAAAATAATTGAAATATTTATTATTTTTTTACAAGTTGTTTTGATAACGAATTAAGAATATAGTATCTTAGGAAATATTAAATCAGTATCTTAATTAGTTTAATTGTTAATTCGTGGACTTAAACATAACTTGAAGTAGCTAGCACATAAACAATCTCATCAAATCTTCATAAAATTATTATCAATAAATTTTAATTGACTTAAGTCACTTGGAAACTTAAGTCACATCTGGTAAGTAATAGTAGTGACGTTATTAGAAATGTGTGTTAAATCTAAAGTTCTATGTAAAAATAAAGAGAATTAAGTTTTGACAAAATGACTTAACTTACTTTAAACTGTCTTAACAATTAGAAACATATTACATTTTATTCTTATAAAAATATGAAGAAACATTTGAGTTACATACTTTGTTTTCTTTGATAGGTTATAAATTTTCTTTCATCTCAAAAGTTTAAACTGACTTAAGCCACTTTAAACTGCCTTAGCTTGCTGCCAAACTGCAAAAACTTTTAAAATTCATTCAAAACTTTGTAAGTAGCCTCAATTAGATTTAAGTAATTTCTTGAGAGTTAACACCTCATGTTTTTTTCGTTATAGTAATTTTTTCCTCGATTCCGTCTCAATCAATATCTTCTGAAAGAAATCGGTCAAATTTGTCACTGCACACTTACTAACCTCAATGGACTTGAACGCTTCCAAAATGTAGGCTTCTAAAGTAATTTCACAATAGATGGCGTGGGGAGATGACCTAGAGATTTTCGATTTTCAGCAAGCTGCTTTACTCGATCTACACAATGAACCAATCCTATAACATAATAGATAAAGTAAAATGGGGATTGATTGAAAAAGATAAGTTGAGAATAGAGAATAAATGTGATTAGTTTAAGTCCAGATATTACTAGACGTTCACAGATAGCAGCACCAATACCGGAACTAACTCCGGTTACAACTGCAACTTTTCTCTCTCACTGCTCCATTCCAATGAATTAAACTGATAAATTAATTAGGTAGGTATAACCATTAAAGTAAGGTGGATGCCACTTAAGTCACTTAACAACTGACCTATGGCAGTTGATTTTCGATAGATCTAATAAATCCTTTTCACTAGCAATGATGTAAGTCACTTTGCCAAGTTGCCTTAGTGCTTTAAGGTAGATTGATCTCTGTACGAATGCACAAAAATTGCCTGGTATGCATTAAACATAGTTGCTAGCAGTGCAAAAAATTGTTTTAGACGTTTTGTTCAAGGCGTATTACACAAGGCTGAAAAAACATAATGATAGTGGTTATCACTGCTAGTTGTAAATCACACTCGTGAAATTTATATATTGCTGAATGCTTAAACCAATTAAGTAGTATTTCATTTGTTTTTGTTGGCATTATAATGAAGCTATTGCAGAAATGATGTATCTTTTATCTCCAAGTTTGCATTGTTTGCATTGTTTAATGTAAATGTCGTTTAAAAATAATTACGGTAATTGGTGGCCTTATGTTATTGTTTTTTGTTTAAAATCGGAACGTATGGATTGCGGGCTGGAATATTTGTGGTGATAATACACAACTTATTTGCGCACGTAGGAATAAAATTTGATGGATGAATCGGTTTTAATGCGGAAGGAATTAAGGTTTTGTTGGAAAAAATATTAAAAGTGAGTTTGGCATGGAACGACGTTATTTTATGTTATTTTGAACAGTCATAAGTCACTTCAAACCGACTAAAGTGTTCAAAGGTAAGTTGACTTAATGTGACGTAAATCTATCTAATTGAAAAAAAAAGGTTCAATGTTTTCATTGAAAGGTCATTGTTTTTAAATACAAGAATAACAGTTTTTTTTGTTCCTATTTATGAAAAAGTGAGTTAATTTTTTATAATTTGTGATATGATTCATAAAAATAGTGAGTTTAATTATCTTTGATGAATTTGTTCACCAAACTTAATTTTCTTTAGACTCACTTAAATCGTATTTAAGTGATAAAGTAATAATATCCATTTTAAAATTGTGTTTGAAGTGATTTTGTTAAAATACCAAAACGAATTTAATTAAAATTACATAAAGTTACGTTATACGACTTAAGCCATATTTTTTAAGAAAAAAACTTTTTTCTTTTCTTTTTATCCAAGTAAAAGATGTCTAAATCTGCAATTTTTAGAAAAGCAACTTAAGTCAATTTAAACTCTTTTAAGTCACTTTGAATTGTTCTAAGTTGAGTAAATATAATTTTGTAAGCTGTGTTAAAATGAATTAAGCCAATACATTCCAAAAACGGAATTGAAAACCTAAAGTGTAAAGAAGACTTAAGTCATATTTGCCAGGAAAAAAAAAATTGTTTTGTAATATTTTTGAAAATGTGACCTTCTTCAAGTCTATGAATGTGATAGAGCATGATTAAGATATTTTAAATTGACTTAAATCGAGTTCAGACATTAGAAAATTAAAATATTAATTAGGTAAATTTAATAAGAATGACTTAACCTAAAAAAATTTCAACAATATTTTACAAATGTTAATTGTAATGACTCAAAGTGGTAATAACTGATTATTTTGTGATGGAAGGAAAAACTTTGCACCTTTCTACTTAAGCATCAGTGACCTAAATCTTTATAATCGGTGCTGTTTATTGAAAAGTAGTAATATAAGTCAATTTAAACACGATTAAGTTAATTTGACTTAGGTTAAGGCATATGAGAAAATGTGTTGCAAATTAGATAAAACCTTGTTTCCAGTATAAATAAAACACTGAGAAAACTGTAAATTCCCCTGTCTAAATTCGGCCTTTTGGTCTCACCAATGCTCTTCAATCAAAGCGGTTATCACTTCCGCATTTTATATTCCCATTGTATTCAAAGCAGTATTAATCAATACAATCATTTATTAAATCCATTGAACCCATTCCGCTTGTTTCAGTTGCAATCAACACCTGGTCAACTGTTCACGGTATTTTATCAACCTAAACCTCACTTAAGTCACAATGGCTCTAGTAGAAAGCATATCAAGCTGGTACCATGAAAACGTCATCCAAGCTGGAGATCCACGTACCAAAGGATGGTTCATGATAGATTCCCCTGTTCCAGTTTTTGTTATCATTGCCGGATACTACCTTTTTGTGACGAAGATTGGACCATGGTTCATGAGGAACCGGAAGCCAATGGAGCTGAGAAGCATCATGTTGGTCTACAATGCTATACAAGTTGTGATTTGTCTTGTATCTTTATACCATGTAAGTAATATGACTTAAGTCAATAGGAATATGATTTAAATCCATTTGTGGCTGTGTAGGTAAAAGAAATGCCTTTCAAAGAGAACTGGATGTGTTGTGAGAGGTTAACGAATGATGCTGATCGTGACAACAAGATGGCTGCCATGGGATGGTTCTACTACCAAGTGAAATTTATTGACTTGATTGATACCGTCTTCTTTGTTCTGCGGAAAAAACAGTCACACATTACATTTCTCCATCTGTTCCATCACATCTCAATGGTGATTGTGTCCTGGGCTTTGGTGAAGTACATCTCTTCTGGAGTCCTTGCAATTGGTCCTTTGCTCAATATGTGGGTGCATTCGTTCATGTACACATACTATTTTGCTGTTTTGTACCACGGCAAGATTAGTTTATTCTGGAAGAAACTTATGACAAAAATACAACTCGTAAGTTTACACTTTAAGTCACTTTAATCATTTCTTTTGCTAAAAACCGTTGCTTTTTAAAAGGAAGCATGTTATTTGTGTTTACGTATAGATAATTAAAGGCACAGTGACTTAAGTCAATTGGGATTTATAGAAGGCAGATTTAAACATTGTGATTTTATCACGGGAAAAGTGAAATTGATGTCATTCCATGCAAACTTTAATTAATTTATTAGTGGTTTAACACCATAATTGTTTTGTACTATAAATGGTTATATAATTGATAGATTATCTGTTAATCCTATCAAGATATAATGAGTCTTTAAATGTCGTTATGGCTTTCTAAATGAAAAGAAAATTTTGATTTTGTAGAAGATGATACTCGACTTAAAAGTCACGATAATTTAAATTTTGCTTAATTATATCACACATTTGGTGGAATTAAATAATTTTTGATGAGGTATATTACTTAAGTCACTTTGGAGTGGACTTAAATCAGTTAACATTGACTTAAGATACTTTAGGTACCAAAAATAATTTTGATTTAAAAAACCGTGATTAATCTAGATTATTGTCGTTTTATAAGAAATATGACTTAAGTCATATACCACTATGGTAAGTTTAGAACAATATGACTTATTGGTTTATGACTTAAGCTCAATTGAAAAATGGCTTAAGCTGCCATTATTAAATATTTATTTCTTTCACTAAATTAATGCAATCAATTTAAATTATTTTTAAATTGTATTTCAATTAAAAATTTCACTTGGCGTAAAGTGATTTATATCTATTCCATAATGACTTAAGTAGATCAAATTATATCTTTTGATTCGAAAAGCACTATCATTGGATCATGAAAACCATGTGTTGACTATAATTTCCGAAAAATTATAACTTAAGTGGCTTACCACTTGGTATAAATTGACTTAAGTTGTTGTTAAATAGCCTTATCGTTACATACACAATATGTTTCGATTTCGATGCAAAAACTTAAGTGTTCTCTGTGTTTCAGGCCCAATTTTTAATTGGAACGTCAATCTTCTTCATCAACTTCGTCAATCCATACTGCAAATTCCCTAAATTACTCTTAATCCCAGTTATTCTACATGGATGCACCTTTATTTACCTCTTCAGCATGTTCTACTACAACACGTATATCCGCAATGCTCAAAAACAGAAATTCAATTAGTACCTGACCAAGTGACTTAAGTCACTTACGTACCATACAACTGATACAACTACTTTGGCATTTAAGCCTAAAAATCCAAACTAACACACTTAAATATCTTAGGAAAAACAGCAGAAATTTCTTTCGTAATAAATGTTTGTATTATTTATATTTTCTCTATTAGAGTGTAATTGATGCGATGATTGACGTCATTTGATGACTTGTATTGAGGACACTGTGCTTACATTCAACAATGTTCTGCTCTAGTTCTACTAGTGCTGACGATTAAACCATAATTTAACATATACTTTAATGTGCCTTATTTACTACAGCGTCTAATACTTTAATCTATGCGTAATTGTTTATTTTGCACCTTTTATGCCAATTGAATGTTGAAAGCGACGGAAGAATGAAGGAGGAAGAAAGGGGTTAAGGAAAAGGAGAAAATGATTAATCATCTATTGTTTGTTAGAGGATTATGTGATGAATTATTAATTCATTAATATGCATTCACATTTAATCAGTAGACAATTCAGTTGAACAATGAGAGGATTTATTTCATTCAAGTGGGAAATATTTTTGCTTGAAAGCACAAACAGAATGTAAATAATTGATGGGAATTGGTAAGTGATTGTTACGTCATGATGATAAAATATAAATCTTACAGATACATTTGAATAAGTTTAGTCTTCATGATCAAGTTGACTTATAATTTGGGTATATACTTAGAATTGTAAATCATTGTGACCAACAAAAACTCTAATTTCAGGTAAGAATTGTTATTCCAATTGCTCTGACTCATTGACTTAAGTTAATTTTAATATGAAGTAAATGCTCGAAATTATATTATTTGATTAGTAAATTATTCAAACCTGAACAGATTATTTTTATGAGAAATGTGACTTAAGTCATATGGTCAAATTAGCTAATTTCGATGACGCATTATTGGAATAAGTGTGAATTTTAGGTTTTGGTAAGAAAACAACTTACCTAAGTGACTTTTTGGCAAACTGGCTTAAGTCAATTCTATAGTGACTTAACTAACAAAAATTAAAAGTGTTCATTGATATATCATTATAATTAGTTGAGATCATATTTATAATTAGAACTAGGCCTTAAATTAATTTGGCAAATTTTAACAACGTGATTTAAGTCATTTTTAAAATGACTTAATTTTTAAAAACGTTTTTTATGTTTTTACGTTACAGATTAAATTTCTTCAGGCTGAAATTTTAATCGTTGTCCATCAACTTTGTAACTCTTTGCTGTTACTTTTAAAAATTACTCCTGATTCCAGATATTTTACATCAAAAAATTACCCATTTTGAAAAAAATAGAAAATGAGTTTATTAATTGAAAATAATACAGATTATCCAGATAGAATTTCGGATATTTTCTTTGGAAAAACAATCCTAATAACAGGAGCAACAGGTTTTCTTGGAAAAGTTCTACTTGAGAAATTATTAAGGAGTTGTTCAGACATCAAAAAGATATTTATTATTTTAAGACCTAAATATAATTTAAATATTCAACAAAGGATGGAAAAATTATTGCAAAGTCCTGTGAGTATTTTTTGACCTTCACTTCTTCTTTCGTTCTTAAAATAATCTTAATTTTCAGTTATTTGATAAATTAAAATCTCGCAAAGGATGTTCTATCTTCTCTAAAATCATTCCAATTTATGGTGACATCAGCTCTACAAATTTATCTTTATTGCCTCAACAATATCACCTTCTTTTGAATGAAGTAGAAATTGTGTACCACACAGCAGCAAATTGCCATTTTGATGAAACCCTTAAAAAAGCTGTGAATATCAACGTAAGAGGCACACAAGTATTACTGAAGATAGCTAACGAAATGAAGAAATTATTGGTATTTATTCATGTATCAACTGCTTATTGCCATCTGCATCAAAAGGAAATTTATGAGGTAGCTTATAATCCTCCTGAAGATCCTCATAAGATTTTAAAAATTGTAGAAGTATTGAAAGAGGAAGAGTTGAGTCCATTCTATCATAAGTAAGTACTATTTAGATAAACAAAATATTGGAAATTAATTGAAGTATGTAATAAATTTTAAATAGAATTTTAGGAGATATTCCAAATACTTATGCTTTTACTAAAGCACTAGCTGAAGGCCTAATTAATGAAGAGTTGCAAATGATTCCAATAGTTTTATTACGTCCTTCTTTCAGTAAGTACAAGTTACATTCTTATTGTTTTTATTTCAAAAAACATTTTTATTAATTAATTAATATTGATCGATGTGAATTATGCCTAATAAAAAATAGGATTTAAGTTACCTTGACAAACTGACTTAAGTCAATTTCAAACTAACTTAAGTAGCCGAAATTTAATATTTTGATTGGAATATGACAATGATCAATATGGATCATATCTACTAAGAAATATGATTTAAGTCACCTTCTCAAATTGACTTAAATCAATTTCAAAGTGACTTAAGTAGCTGAAATTTAATATGTTGATTGGAATATCACAATGATCAATGTGGATTATATCTACTAAGAAACAGGATTTAGGTCACCTTGACAAACTGACTTAAGTCAATTTCAAACTAACTTAAGTAGCCAAAACTCAATATTTTGATTGGAATATCACAATGATCAATGTAGATTATATCTACTAAGAAATAGGATTTAAGTTACCTTGACAAACTGACTTAAGTCATTTTCAAAGTCGCTTAAGTAGCCAAAATTTAATATTTTAATTGAAGTATTACCATGATCAATGTGGATCTTATTTATTAAATAATAGGACTTAAACCATCTTGGTGAATTGACTTAACTTAATTCCAAGGTGACTAAGAGATCTAATATTTAGATTTAAAGAGAAATGTGATCTGTATACATCATTATAGTTATTCCAATTTGGAAAGAACCTATCCCTGGATGGACAGACACAATCAATGGCATAATTGGCTTTGAGATTGCGTCCGGCAAAGGCATTTTAAGGACGATGTA
>JAODGC010046523.1:0-11322 GCA_027574925.1 Ecitoglossa quadriceps | reverse complement strand
AGTTGACTTAAGTAAAGTAAAATTGACTTAAGTTAAAATACGCCATTTTTGACTATTCTCTCAATGTTGCAGTATTTAAAAGATGGTACTAGATTAAAAATTTGTACGTAGACTTAAGTCAAGTTGATTTAAGTCAAATTAATATAATATTCATAAATAAACAATTGGCTACTTTGTTGATGATGTGTAGTTAATTTAGGTAGAAAATCGAGACTTAAGTCAAGTTGACTTAAGTAAAATAAAATTGACTTAAGTTTTAATACGCCATGTTTTACTATGTTTTCAATGTTGCAGTATTTTAAAGATGGTGCTAGATTAAAAATTTGTACGTAGACTTAAGTCACGTTGATTTAAGTCAAATTAATATAATTTTCATAAATAAACAATTGGCTACTTTGTTGATGATTTGTAGTTAATTTAGATAGAAAATTGAGACTTAAGTCAAGTTGACTTAAGTAAAGTGAAATTGACTTAAGTTTAAATACGCAATTTTTTACTATTCTCTCAATGCTGCAAGATTTTAAAGGTGGTGCCAGATTAAAAATTTGAACGTAGACTTAAGTCACGTTGATTTAAGTCAAATTGATATAATTTTCATAAATAAACAATTGGCTAATTTGTTGATGATTTGTAGTTAATTTAGGTAGAAAATTGAGACTTAAGTCAAGTTGACTTAAGTAAAGTAAAATTGACTTAAGTTAAAATACGCCATTTTTGACTATTCTCTCAATGTTGCAGTATTTAAAAGATGGTACTAGATTAAAAATTTGTACGTAGACTTAAGTCATGTTGATTTAAGTCAAATTTACTCATGTTAAGCAAAGTAAGCTAATCGTGAATAAAACTGAAGACAATTTTCTATATATGATTTGTTAGAAGGTAGAAACGGATGTTAAGTTGGATACCACGTAAATAGATCACTTACTCAGGTAGGTATTGTGGCATTAATTAGTCGACACAGTCTAGTCCTTTCCAAATGTTCTCTTAATAAGCTAAGTTCAATATCGCTCAATATCGTGCAATAACTCAAAAGCAGTAATTACAAGCAGCACAATTTCTAGAATACGAAAGTTGACCACTTGTATTTAAGTACATAATATAAACTTGATCTTAACTTCAGTTGACTTAACATTATACTTAAGTCATTTTGACCATTTTTTATTCATGAGTTGCAAATACAAGTTTAAAACAATGTTTTGTGTATGTTTAATATTTATTTAATTATTGCTTAGTGTGACTATATTTTACTAAATCTGAAATTCATAAAAACTTTCCACTGACTTATAGCAATTGACTACTATTAAATGAAAGCTTAATTGCTTGTGTGTCAATTTGATTTAATTATAAATTAATGTAAGATATTACCGTTTACAGAAGTCATGTGAATATGATAAGTACATTACATGTTTTGCACGTTTGACTTAAGTCACTTAAGTCACACTTAAATGTTGTTTTCGAATTTATTTTACGTTATATATTAATATCCTATTTCTTGTGTGGTTAGTAGTTTAGTGAAGAGTAACCTGCTTCAAAAGTCAGAATATTGAAAAAGAAAGTTTCTCCCATTCGACTCAAGTCGTTTATTTGTTGGACTTTATGTTTGTGTTTGTTGTTGGTCATTAAATTTAATCATTATGCAATGCAAGGTGACTTTGAAAAACTTACCATTATATTCATATTAACTTAGCAGGTGTATAGTGCATTTGCAATAATTCAAAGCAGTTCATAAATATAGTCAAATTTTAAAACAGACTTAGGCTTGTGTAGAAAGTTATTTTAGCTGAAAATGTAAAATGATCAATTTTTAATAAAGACTGGTATGCTATGTATTTAAAATAAACAAATTAAAGTTGTTATAAGTTCAAATTATTAATGTTATTTTTACGGAAAAAATTAAGATGAAAAATTTAATGCGCTCAGTCCTCTGTTGAATATTTTTATTTACAAATTAAATTATAGTAATGACTTAAGTCATTGCAGACAAGGAATGTATTTTATAGATAAACAGTTGGTAACTTGTTTAATAAGTTGTCCTTAATTTAGACGGATTGACTTAAGTAATGCTGATATAAATCTGCAATTGTAAGTTATGTCATGTATAGATATTTCTTAGTTATTTTGCAAGACACAGTTTTTTTATTTTATAAATATTTCTTAGCATTTTAAAACTGTTTTTAAACAGCGGGAAATTCAAATTGGCACATGCGCACTTATCAATTCGTACATTGCAATCCAATGTCCTTGACCTCTTTCTTTCTAATTTTGCTTTAATTCCGATGTAATTTATTAATATATTCCACCTATTTCATTGTACTTTTAACTTAACTTATTGACTTAAGTCAATAAAAAATTCAATTCAATTCTAAATTTTATTATTTGCAAATTTATATTGCCAAAGAAATGATATGTGCACATAGCTATCATATTCAAAAACTATTACATTCATAAACCTTCTATTTGCCTCTATTCACATATTGATTATCACCTATTGTGTCATTTTACTTAAGTCAATGAATCAATCAGCTATTTTTTCTTATTTCTCAATGATGCTGAATAGCCTCCTCAATGTATTTCCAACTAAATATAAATGTGTTATTTACAGATACATTGATCATTTGTACATTCTTCTCACTGCAGATTGCACAAGGTGCTTAAGACATAGTAAAACGTTTAATTTGTAATTGATATTTGAATTTGAATTTACGATGACTGTCTCTGACAAAAAAGGAAACATTGAGAAATCCAAAGATAGAATTGCTGATATTTTCCAAAATAAAACAATTCTAATCACGGGTGTCACTGGATTTCTAGGAAAAGTCCTCCTAGAAAAACTCTTAAGGAATTCTCCTGGTATCAATAAGATATATGTCATCATCAGACCTAAATATGGCTTGACTTCAAAGGAAAGACTAGATAACATCTTTAAATCATCTGTAAGTGTATTAGGTCGCAAAAATTAGAAAAGGTGTTCCTAATTACCAAAAAGACTTAAGTCACTTTCTCAAGAATCAACTTACTTAAGTCAGTATCAACTATAAATCCACTTAAATTTCAAACTATTATATTTTTCTACCAAATACAGAATTTTAATTGACTTAAATCACTTTACTTAAGTATCAAAAATAACTTAAGTCATTTACAAATGTTTAGGTTTCCAAATTTTCATAAGTAATATCAAAGATGACTTAAGTTAATTCCAAATTTTTGATGTCACAATTTACGCAATTTCTACGAAAATAGCTGACTTAAGTCACTTGACTGCGGTCAACAAGAAAAGTGACTTAAGCCATTTAGCTGCAACTTTTCCAATTCTTTAATTTTCTTGGTAAAATTAAAACTGACTTAAATTAAGTACAAACATGGCTTAAGTGAATGATGCGTATTTCTGTATTTTCTTGCAGCTCTTCAACCAACTGAAGAGCTCCAATTCATTTCAAGCAATACAATCCAAAGTTTGCACAATCCAAGGCGACGTATCTCTTATCAACCTTGGCTTAAGTTCGTCCGATCGTCTTCGATTATTGACCGATGTAGATATTATCTACCACTCTGCCGCTCACTTGCGACTTGATGAAAGTCTCAAGACCTCGGTGCTGATGAATGTACGTGGCACAAGATGCATGTTGCAGTTGGCTAAAGAAATGACACATTTACAGGTAATTACTGTAATTATTATACATTCGAATATAATTTATAACCTACAAACATAAGATAATATTGCGTAATGCGATAAAGAAAAGTGAAAATGTAAGTGACTTGCAGTTATTCTGTCATGTGTCAACGGCTTATTGCCAAGTCCAAGAAAGGATAATCTACGAAAAAGCATACAAACCACCTGCTGATCCTGTAAAAATCATACAGATATGTGAAGGATTAGATGAAGCAATATTATCAGCAGTGACACATAAGTAATCTGAATCTTATATGAAAATGTTTTCAAATCTGTAACAATGATTTTGATAAGAAAAATAAGGATTTTAGGAAGTTATCCTAATACATACACCTTTACAAAAGCTCTAGCTGAAGAGTTAATCAACCAGGTATCTGAAACAATGCCCATTATCCTGCTAAGACCTTCATTGGGCAAGTAAATCCAATTTTTACTTAAGAAAACTGACTTAAGCAATTAAATTATTATTATTATTATTTTAAAATTAGTGATTCCTGCATTAAATGAGCCAATTCCTGGGTGGACCGACACAATCAATGGATCGATTGGCTTTCAAATTGCAGCGGGAAAAGGTATCCTGCGAACTCTATACGCAGATGTGACGTGTTATCCCGACTTGATACCTGTTGATATTGCAGTGAACGCTTTCCTTTGTGCTACCTTTGACTTTCTACAGTAAGTTGCATCACTTCAATTACAGATGTCTCTTGTTGGATAATAATTTTAAAAATTATATATTTAAATTCCTGTTTATTAATAGATCTTCTAGCGATAGGAAGAAAAGGACTATCTATAATTTAACTACGTCAGATAGACATAAAGTATCTTGGTTTGATATCATTTCACTCGGAAGAGAGGTTATTTTCAAGGAAATGCCATTAAATTGGGTTGTTTGGTATCCAGGTGGTACAATTAAGTCAAATAAAATAATTCATGATATTTGTTTTATGATACAACATGTAATACCAGCTGCAATTGTGGATACTATTTTGTTTTGTTTGAACAAACCAGGGATGTAAGTGAAAAGTTCATTTTACTTAACTTTACATAACTTGAGTCACATTGGGCTTTCTTTGTAAAATTATTGATTAACTTTGGTTTTCTTTAGTTTACTACCAATTTATCGAAGAATTCAAAAAGGATTTGATATCCTTGGATTTTTCAATGGTAAACAGTGGGATTTTGATAATGCAAACTCTCAAGCTGCTGTTGCAAGCCTCAGTTGTTACGAAAAGCAACAATATGGTTTCGATGATGTTCAGTTTGATTATAGGGAGTATTTCCGAGATTGTACACTCTGTGCCAGGAGGTATATCCTTAACGAGCCGGACGAGACTCTCCCTAGGGCGAGACAACATATGCGGATGTAAGATTTTGGCAACATGATGCTACAACATCAACAATCTTTTGGTGATTATAGACTTGTTTTATTTACAGGATGTTTTACGTAGATAAAATTTACATGTCATTGGTTTTCTTCATTTTCTTCAATTTCTTGTTTGGGTATTTAGAAAAAAACAGCTTTTTGGCGTAGAAAACAGATTTGTTCAAATTGACTTAAGTCACTTGTTTATACTAGTTTCAAATTAGATTAGATGATATTGGTAGTTATGTGAATGGTTATTTTTAAAGCATTAAGGGTTAAAATAGCATAGATCATATTTGGTGTAAAGTGACTTAAGTCAGACTTGGTTGAACATATATTAAATTGGTATTTTTATTTCTTTTATTTGCTTCCACATAATTTTTTGACTGCTTACCTATACAAATATTTGTTTTATGAAAAGTAAGTTACTCAGTTACCAGGATAAGATACCTGGAATATACTTATCAATCAAATTCTGGTAATATGGCCACAATTCCTCAATATCTGGACTTTTTGTGCTTTTTGTGTATAAATCATATTTACTGTAAGAAGCAATAAAAATAGTATGAAAATCTAAAAATATCCGAATTGACTTAAGTTACTTTTAACAATATAATGTAACACAAAAAAAATTCCTACTCAACCAAAAGAATTCATTTTCAAGTTTGAATTTGTCCTAAATCCAATACTTTACTTACTTAAATTTAAGTACCCATTCCTTTTTTTCCGCATCAGTATCATCCATCAAATGGTAATAATCACCACCAGTATGCCATGGATAGAAGCTATGATACCTGATCATCCACAGTGCCGGTTCAGGTAAAGTAGACTTATTGTGCTTCAACACCTGATAGAGATACTCATCGTGTCCCCAGGATAATAAAACGTTATCAAGACCACAATGTTTGCTATACATTCCATATTTTGTACTAAAATCCAAAATAAATATTCAACCTTTTTGAAAAAATATAAGATATGGTGAGTTAAGTCACTTACTTGTAAGCTGGGTTGTATCCATCTGGATTATTCTTAAAACTGGTTTCTCTATATACTATACTATCTCCGAATTTACATCCAACTGCAAAAGTATCTCCAACAACTGCCCATTGTGGTTCATCATAAAACGCCATCACCTTAAATGCGAATTAAATTCGATAGAATTAGATGATGACTTAATCCAAGTGTATTCATACAGAAGATCAAACACAGAAATTGTATAAATGGTAAAATGAGTTAGATATTGCAAACACGACTTAAGCCATAAGACTTAAGTCACTTTGATGTAAATTATGTCTTCACCACAATTTACCTTGCCTAAATCATGGATTAATCCAGTTAGATGAAACCAGTCATTGTCTGGAAAATCCGCACGGATTTTTTCTGCTGTTTGAAAAGCATGGACAATATTTGGCATATCAACATCAGGGTCACTTTCATCGATTAAGTCATTCAGCTTTTCCAGAGCTTCTTTAATTGTGGCTTGGTAATGATTGAACTGGAGCCATAAATCACGCTTAGCTAATAAATACACACAGAATGCATTCGAAATCTTCGAAATTTTATCATAAAATGTGACTTAAGGCAATTGACGTAATAACAACAAATCACAATTTCTATATAGTAAATATAACACAAAGATACTTACAATAAATGCGTTGTAAATCCTTACCTTTCGAAGAATCGTGACTTAAGATAAGTGACTTAAGATAAGTGAGTTAAGTCAATTTGTGCACAAGTGTTTTTCATGTGTATTTACCTTTAACAAAATCAACAGTTTGATTTGTATGCAACAAATCATAAGTTTTCCTCACACGCTCCTTGATTGGGTCCTTCTCGTCCATAGTATAATCCCGGAAATGACCTAAAGGCTTATCAGCAAACTTGGCTTCCGGACGATAGATCTGTGACGGATCAATCAACTCCGTCAATCCTTCACGTTTGGCAGTGAGTAATCTCTGCAGAAATCAATTTGGTTTATGTTAATATTGATTATTTCATTTGGATTACATGGCTTAAGTTAATTTAAGCAAAATAAGTACCATTTTTGTAGAGATCTAAATTGCAATCTTAGTTTAAAGCAGATTGTTTTGCAACTGAAGCGAACAACAAAATGACAAACATATTTTATTGGCTAAGAGATTACTAGCTTGCTAATCATTTTCCAAGTCATTAATAACAATTTATTATTGTTTATCTTGCAACGACGCAAATTAAGTGCTATGGTGACACTGCAGTTTGACCTGGCAGATAAGACTGATAAAAGTGATAAAGTAAGAGCAGAGTTTAATGAAGAAAGTTGAGACGAAGAATAAAATTTTAATGGTCATTGATATTAATTGTTTATAATAATGAGGACATGGGTGACCTTCATGTAGATAAAAATACCTCTAAAATTATTCTTTCCAAACGATGACTGATTTCGTGTCATGATTTGGAAAACTGGTAATTTTTAACAAAGTGACTTAAGATACATTACATGACTCTAGTCACCTCATATCTGAAATTAATCGTTTAGAATATACGTTGCTACAAATTATTTCTTTTCTAACAATTTTTTTCATTTTTTACAAATTGGCTTAACTTAAGTCATATGACTTAAACCGAATTTTATATGAAATATGTTTATTTTTTATTTAGTTTCCAGTTAACAATTATATTTTTAATTTTCTACAAGTAAATTTAGGTTAGGTTTAGTTAAGATAAGTCAGTTAAAGTGAAAAGGAAAGTTGTCTACAATTTGACTTTAGTCATATTTTATGAAAATATTACAACTTTGAATTTATTTTATTCTGTTTATTTCTTTTTTTCTAGCTGTATTGTAACTGTGTGGTTATTTTTTAAAGCCAGAGATATTTTCACGGTTTGTTTGACTTAAGTCACTATTTAAAATCCGTCCACTTTCACTTTTTCTATGCTATGTTCTACACTAGCTGCTTAAATTTTAAATAAAGCCGAGTTCTTTTTTGCTAAATTCATTGCTTTCCATTACTACTTCTACTTTTCCTTCAACTCTCTTCTCTAAGTTTTCTAAGTCTAAGTCATACGTAGTCTAATGTTAAAAGCCGAATCGTGAGCTAAGTAAAGTGATCTCACTCGCAAAGCAGTCTAGAAACTTCATTCCTCTACAAATTAAGTGAAATCATTTGTGAGTGGTTTAAGATTATTGTGGTATTCTGCAATAAGGCACAAAAGTGACTTAAGTCAATTTAAACAACAGCGTTCACCAACGCAATTTTTACATATTGCTGTTGAATATTTATTCATTCACCTGTTGGTGTATGGTTCAGTTCCTTATTGACTCTGGTAAAGACTTTACTTAAGTAACATTAATGCCAATATTACATAAGTCATTGTACATATATAATTCGTCGTTTCCTAACACGTTTAAGTAGATTTAACGCAGTGCAATAAGCGTATAAAGTAATTTGGTGGATTTAAAAATCATCGCATTGTTTAAACAAGTTTAAAGTGTGTTAATTATTCATCTAAGTAAAAGACATGTTGAGAATAGGATTCTGCTGGATATTCTTTCTGTGTATGTTAGCCTTGAGAAATAATTATGTGAATGCAAAGCCAACTGGATATAAAATGAATGAGCATAAAATCTACGAAGCAGGTAATAACTTAGAAATAACAATTAAAGCTGACTTAATTCTTAAATAGTCTAAAATCAAATCTTTGGCGACTTAACTTAAGTTAATTTATAAAAAGGTCACAAAAATAATAGAAAATATCTTACATATAACAAAACTTATAAGAAATTGCATATTTTAAATAAACTTATATTATTAACATGAGTCATGTGACTTAAGTCAGTTTGTACAAAATTATGTTTCTTACTTTAATTAAAATCTAGTTTTAAAAATGTCATAACAATCGTAAAAATGTAATTGTCTATAAATATAATATGACTTAAGTCAATATGACTTAACTGAATTTAATTTGTACAAACTTCTATTTTTTTGAGGAAATGTATCTTCAAGGATTAAATTTTATCAGTGATCAACCAATATCAATTTATAAACTAATTAACATATTTAAATAATTAAATAAACAAAGCAAATAATTATTAATAATTTGGAAATAATTTAAATTGACTTGTTTCCAACTTTATCCAGTTGCAAAAGTATTTCTAACAATTGCTCATTGTAGTTCATCATAAAAAAGTATTGCATTAGAAATAGACTAAATCATAAATTACGTGACTTAACTTAAATTTTCAATTGATTTAAGTAATAAATAAAAATAATAGAAAATATATTACAAATGACAAAACCCATAGGTTGTTGTAACTTGTTGCTTATAGATAATTATGACATTGTCAATTATGTCATTCACTTAAGCCATCTGACTTAAGTCAAATTTGTGCAACATTCTATATCTTACTTTATTTTAAGTCTATTTGTAAAAAAATCATATAATCATAAAAATTTTCATTACCTATTACAGATTTATTAGATAATTATTTACTTTATATATAATATGACTTAAGGCATGTGACTTAACTTAATTCAATTCATTCAAACTTGTACTTTTTGGTGAAATGTAAAATTTCACGATGAATTCTTAACCTAGATGTAATAATTTAATCATTAATATGTTCAATAATTATATTTCTTTTTTTTAGAATTGGTTGCTGTTTCATCAACAGTTATCCCATTTCCAATTTACGAAGTTCACTCAAACCTGAAATTGCCAGCACATAAAATTCAAAAGGACGAAAAGAAACCTGTGGGTTCTTTGGCGCTTATCACATCAAGTAAGTAACACATTAAATAATTCACACTTAATTTAAATAAAGTCAAATGCAAAATAAGTTTGACTTATTTAATTCAGTCCAATCAAACCTAATATATTTTCCAGCTTCTCTAAAATTAATTTGAATTGTTTTTATTTTCTTTTAGGTAATAAACATGCGCATTTGGGAAACTCAAAATCTGAGTTTGTAGCAACTGATAAACAAATGTTTTAGAGCAAATAAAAAAATTAATATAAAGATGACATATTATGTAAATTACAAGCAACAAGAAGAGAAATTAATTAGAAACAAATTTGTCTATATAACTTGATATAACTAAATAAAAAAATATTGTATGATGAGATATGCAAAACAAAACAAAATATATCTATATATATTAAATATTAATAAAGAAAAGTAAATAAGTAAGAAAAATTAAACAAACAAAAGAAAATAAAATGAAGGAGGAAGAAAGTTAACGAATGTAAAAAGAAGTAATGTAAGAATCTTGCCTGTTTGCTACAGTTAATTTAAATTGATGTAACTTAAGTTAATAATTTAATAGGAAAGAGGTTAATTATCTAATTAGCTTCTTGCATTCTAGAGGAAGAAACATCTTAAGGAAATATAAAATTCAGAGGGGAATATTTTAAATATAATATAACTCAATAGAAATTTATAAATGATGAAAAACACAATGAAAACAATTGCTATCAGCTAATTAATATTAATAAATTAAAAGTTCAATAAATTAATTACTGATGATGATATTATTTTTATTTTACATTTTGGTTCTTAGAATTTGGATTTTAGTCACTTTGGTAATGGATAACTCTAAAACTTGTAAATAGATTTTTATAGCAAAAACAGCAATTGGGAGATAATTAAATTGGAAATATTCAGTATAAAGTTGGGATTTATAAAAAATAAATTGTTAAAGTTATATGACATTTACTATCTTCATACACTCCACATCTTTGTTCATAATTTAGCTCATTTTTTGAATTAGCTATTATAGAAATACAAACATAACTTATTCTAACAACACATTTAATCTAAAACAATAATTACTAACATAAAGAAAAATATCATAAAAGAGTAAATAAATAATTTAATTATTTTCTTTTATTTTTAGTTTTAATGAACTTTGACAAGAACGACTTGTTAACTATAAAAATAAATAATATTAAAAATATCTACTAATATTTACCACCATTCATTACTAATTACTAGACAATTGCATATCAAAATTATTTATTATTTTAATTCTAATATCTAAATCCTTTAATTTCCAATTCTAATCACAAAATAATAAACTTTCCTGAATTAAACGAAATAAAAACGTCTCTTTTTATGAACACCAAACAAAACTTTTTTGTAAAACCATTCAATATTCTATTCCAACATTACTTAATTAATTTCCTATATCCTTCCCTTGTCACCAAAATACCCCGGCTCCTCCACCACAAAGCCACTACTCACCTACTCAGTCAACCAACCATTAGTCATTAGCATCCGTATCATTACCATCCATTACAATATGCGTTT
>JAODGC010046512.1:2363-15794 GCA_027574925.1 Ecitoglossa quadriceps | reverse complement strand
GCTGACCTTGACGCACATACGCACAGTGAAGTATGTGTAAGACAAGAAAGGCATGATCCATAGATACATCCGTTCTCTCTCTACTGGTTACTAGAAGCGACTTATGGACTCGACTACTACTGGCATGAAATATTGTGTGAAATTATGCGAATTAACAAATCTACACTATGAACAATTCTGAAATAAAAATACCTAAAGCAGTTCTAAGGAAGTAAGTAAAGTCAGAAAATACGAATATTCTTCATTCCGAAAACTACCCACTTTAGAATGATGAATGATCTAGTCAATATTCTTGATTACCATAAGGAAATATCCACTTTAGGTAACACGTTGGAAGTTTTTATCGTTTTCTTGTACATTAACCAACTTCCAACTTACGATAACTGATTAGCAAAGCATCCATTTCATCACTTCAACATCATCATTGAAATGCATTCTCCTTAACCACTGAGAGTTATAAAGGAAAACCTAACCTTAAATGCATAGCCAAACCAAATTTATCACCATCATCAATTACGGCGAGCACTGTAAACGTCAACGAGGTATGGATAAAACGTGAATCGTTTAGATTTCTTTCCTTGCACCCCATCTTAAAACGATTATTTCAACTAAATTGGAATGTCCTTCGTTCCGCTCGTTTCCGAGCCCGTGATCCACTTTTATAAGTCTTATGCATCCCGGAATTATCTTCGCTCACCTTGTTTTGTGCGAAAGCAAGCGTAGAGATGGAGTTTCTTTTACGCAGGCATAAAACGTGATGATAAGAAAAAAGGGTAATCAACTGGCGTGTTACACGCCATGTCGTTGTCTTCACTGAAGTCCATTCTGTGGGTCATTGACGAAAAAAGAAGACCTTCTTTTCGTACGGTTACGAAGAAAAAAAAAATAGTTTTCCAAAGCACTCATTTTCAAGCCTATTGGAGATGCTGCTCTATCTCTTAGTTGCGCAGTCGGAAAAACGCAAACAAAGAAAAGCTATTTAGGTTTGAGTTCAACTCATTTATGTTGTACATTCTAATTGAATTGCAACTTGCATTACACTAATTTTCAAGCAGTGTGAAACAGGGATTTCAGGAAAATTTGCGTAGTGTAACTGAAAAGAAAATTTTAAGCACTAGAAGGGTAAAGATGGCAAACTAAATGGAAAGTGATTAATCGATACGATACTTTGGATGGATATAAATTACAACCAAATGGTTGACAACCATTAGAATCGAAACATAACCACACATGTTTTCTATCATACTTTTATGGATCAGCTCATAAATATTTTCATGTTTAAATGCTCCCATTTATATTATCCAATATTATCCAAGTAATTTTGAATCTAACAGTTGAATGTTTTATGTATCTGTCAATATTATTTAGTTTCATCACAGTTTTATGAAGCAGGCGAAAATTAAACAAAAGAAAATTGTTGATATCTTTTAGAGTTTCTTTAGGTAAACAAGAATGCAAAGTTGAATGAAAAAAGTTTCCTATGCACCACTTTGTCTTCCATGTGTTGTAGGAATTTCCGCTAGGCGTTTACAACTGTTTTCTTTGTTCAGAGTTGGGAACGGCGCAAAGAATTTTTATTCACTTCCTACATACATTGTGTAAAGGTCCTTCAAGTAGATGATAAAGTTCACTTTCGAATTGCAGGAACACGCTTAATTTGACTTCTTTGTAGTTGCCAAATGTCATAAGACTTGGTCTTGTGTGACGCTACGGGTCTTGCTCGGGTCACCACCATGGTGGTGGGTGGAATTCAATATGCCTGTTCCAATTCACTGTTATATATCGACTTATTGCGCGTGGGTTCAAAGAGGAAATTCATCATTTTCACTTGCCACCTGTCCACCGTAATAAATTGCTTTCGGAAAGATAAACCTATACCCCCACCACGGAAGCTCATCTGCAAAACCAAAGAGTAAATATTTTACGAGGAGCGAGTACTATTCAAGGGTGTGTTGTAGAAGGAACGATGAAATTTAATCATATTTTCGGGAAGGTTGTAAGTGATGTATTGTTGGTGTTGAGCAAAAACAGCATGTCATAAAGATATGTGACCAAAAGTTATCGACGCTCCGATAGCATGGGATCATAGCACACCCGTAAAACTTGGTAGGAGTAAATAAAAAAAATACAGCTCATAAATAACAAAGTGTCGTATAAGAAAACAGCAAGCGTACTTAGGAAGTTATCAATATTATATCGCAATATACACATAACTCGTACTATGTCCCGTGAGATAAGCTCCAGCCCAGTGGTGTTGATTATCCCTAGACTGGTTATGGGCCCCCACTGAAATATCTACAATTGAATACGAGTGTTTCGGACATCATCAATTACCTGAGACAGGTAACCGAACATAGGTGGGTACACAAAAGCATGCAGGAATTGCTGGTCTCTGCAGGAATGCAGCTCCACATTCGCAATTGTTACCAAGCTGGGATTGAACACTCTGAAGGCGAGAAGAACGCATTTCTACAGCTGGACTCTAATCCATGTTGTAGATTGTAGTTAGAAACAATTGGGTATAGCAAAAAGTTTCTAGTAGTTTCGGCCCTCACTGCACTCTGGTCGATTGCAGACGAAATTGGATTTTAAGTCGCTTCACTTACTTCAGCCGCATTGCCAATTTGCCAAATTGCGACGCAGATTGCAGCGAATTGAAAGCTAATTCATTGTTCAGCTAATTTATATTCAAGCGATGTGGTGATGGTGGAAAGGGTGCATCGGTAACAATAAATTGACAGTTCAATTAACAACTTTACAATCACAAGAGGAAAACCTATGAATATCAATAATGCTTTGAATGTATTTCAATAATAACAAGTATAATCGATTTGTGTGCATACAGAACACGAATCTGTCCTGAATCTGTTTGCTATGAGTAAATTCTGCATTATTCCTACAGTGTTCACCATTTACAATTTAAGGGCTCCCCATCTGGAGCACACAGTGGAAAACTTCACTTTCCAAGATTTAGCGCAGTTTTTTTTTACTTGTTAGCTTATAATGCTGGAAGATTGTGGATGATCAATCACTCGCATTTTAACAAGGCGACGTGTTTAATATCATTAATTATGGCTGCCGGCGCACTGCACGATTTGCATGCGGCGGCGGCAAAAATGCATCGCGCCCGAAATTTATCCAGGCGGGCGATATATCAATGCGCAACGTCGTATTACATGCGGACTATGCCGCCTCTAGGACGCGATGGGCATGTCGTATGATTTATACGCGCTTGGATATCACGCTACCATAGAGGTATCCACATTCTTCAGTAGAGTTTAGTTGCCTCATAGTTTCCTCATAATTCACTTTCATGAAGTGATATTAACTATTCCAGGCACTTTCAGAGCCAGCGTTTTCTTTCAAAGAGATAAATGGAATGGACATTCCAAAGAACAAATCGAACCTAACCTAACTCAAACCTAACCCAAATCTAACCCAAACTTAATCTAATCTAACCTAACCCTAATCAAACCTAACCCAAACTTAACCTAAATCTAACCCAAACCTAACCTAACCTAACCTAACCTAAATCTAACCTAACCTAACCTAAATCTAACCTAACCTAACCTAAATCTAACCTAACCTAACCTAACCTAACCTAACCTAAATCTAACCCAAACCTAACCCAAACCTAACCTAACCTAACCTAACCTAACCTAACCTAACCTAACCCAAACCTAACCTATCCCAAACCTAACCCAAATCTAACCCAAATCTAACCCAAACCTAACCTAACCCAACCTAAAATGGCTAGATATCCTGGATAATTTAATAAAAGAGATTCGCTCGGATATCATATCGGCATTGTCATGCTACACGCGTGGAATACTTATTCGATTTCTGGTTTTTCACTTTTTCAACCTTCGGTGGTTTCGAGTGAGTATGTATCCGATATGGCGCACATTGGTACGTACCACTGTGTGGCTGCCTCCGTCTTTCTTCAGCAATGCGATTTAGCTTTTCTTCACAGGCGGCGCGCATTGATAGCATGCTGGTTGTGCAGTCGTCGCTTTTGACTTTCACGCATTGCGGATAAATCCCCCCATAGCCGCTCGGAACGCGCAGTGATACAGGACGATACACGGCGACTCTTCTCTTTTGCACGACTCCCTCGTGCCCCATTAGCATCGGCAGCCAACAAGACAAAGCGAGGCAAAGAGAGTACCAATGACGCAGTTAGGCAATTTAAGTTGGAACGTGAGAAAATTAAGCACACTTTAAATTGCGTCGTAAGCAATAGAAATATGCGTTGGTTTATTGATTGAGCTAAAATAAGATATACTTTTTGGATTGCCTTGTGAACATTGCCTCGAAGTCTTTGTCTCTTGAGACGCTGACTTTGGAGATAAGGGATGCATTCCATCACGGCAAATCTGAGCTAAGCAGGCAGTTTATAGAGTGCTCCGATTACCACCACGTTACCCTGGGCTTATCTTCCGCATGCAGAGAGATGACATGCTACTCAACATTCTAGTCTACATTACTTGTAAAATATGTCATGGTTTCCACACATGTTGCCAGTGGAATATTACAACAATGTTAGAGTCATCATATTACAATGAATTGTTCATATTGGTCCACTTACTGGCTTAGGGTCTTGTCGGTAGAAGGCATGGCATCGTGATGTCTTGGGCCCTTCTGGACAATGCCCATCAGCTTCATCCAGGCGTTGTTCTTCCCCCCATGCCCCGCCATCCCACCTTGCCACATCGTCATGGCTGCAGCGCATAACCGGGTGGGCACCCGGCAAGTGACTTAAATTGCTCAAAAAAGCGCCAACTCAGACTCGCGTCGTTCCCACATTGTCTGCACAGTTTCACGAGACGCACTTGGTCTTAATTATACGTTCTTTCCTCTCATCGTTGTATGCATCGAGATGGATCACTGGTGTCACCAAATGTAGTGCGCACGCGCACACGAATTATTACAATATTGGTTACGACGAATATAGTAATTACGATATTTTCTAAGATTATTATAGATATTAAGCACTAGTTTTAAATGGACCGGCTTTTTCTTATTAATTTCTTATTATCTTTAAGTTATCAATGTATAGCAATGACTATCGATAGTTTGGAGTGTATTGGAGTATGGTTGGTGCTGTTGGCACCTCGTGCCCGATTTGTATAAACAGCCAAACAGGTGGAAAGCTCCGGAAAAGCGGCTGCATTCAGCGACAACTATTTGCCGCCAAAGTGTTTTTATTAATTGCCGTTTCCGAAAAATACCAGCAACTATAATATGAAAATGATTGTTGATTACTTGATGCTTGGGTGATAAGAGGTATAAAAATGGGGCGCCCCAGCCGAAAAGCAATCCACGATTCTTGCCTAATTCGAATAAAAAACTTGTCCAGCTTCAAATTGATACATAGCGTTGAATAGCGTAGATCGAATTAAGTAATTGGAGATAATAGCAAATCTTTCTACAACGGCTCTGCTTATGGTGAATACGTTGAAGCTCGACGCTCTTAATAGCGTAATTTTATGCGTTAATTGTGTAATTACTAACTATGTATTATTGATAATTTTATTGTTTCGTCGCTGCGTTGAAGTCACGTAATACCGATTAAGGTGTGATTGCGAAGCAATAAGTTAGATTTGGTTGACGCTTAGTAAAAAATGGAAGATTTCACATTTGAATTAGTAATTTACATCAGCGCCTCATTAATTGTTATGCGACTAGTGGGTGAGTGGTTTTCAACTAGCTGCAGTTTTGAGCAAAGATGACGCGGCTAGCAATTTAAGCACTACACACGATTAAGTCGATTCTACGTTGTCTTGTCTGTTTTACTTATTGCTCTGTCAGAAATGAGCGCGGCGAAAACGCGGAGCACAACGCTCCGTGTGCGGAAGTGCCATCGCGACGACGGATCGGAGGCGGCGGCGACGGATGCGGGTACGCTCGCAGTCCAACAGGTTGGACCGTGTCGGCGCGCTCGTACGATGCACTGGAAGCGCAGGCCGCGTTTCGCCAGAGAAATTTGCCGGCGCGAGAGGCAGCCGCGGCGGCGGTAGCGACGACGGCGGCGAACGGGAGCGCGCACGCGTCAGCACACTGCGGAACGCGCGCGCCTGCTCCCCGCGCGAGCTCGCCATCCGCAATCGCAATGCATTGCGGCTCATCCGCGGCCGGGCATCTGCAGAGTGGTGTCGATGGGCTTATGAAGCCCAGGGTGGTATCCCGAAAGGGCAAAGTGCTACTAGTCAATAGGGATCTAAATTTAGAATTGTCATGACCTGGGAGATTCAATAGTAAATACATTCAACAGTTTTTTTAAACGAAATGCTAAGATTTTCAGTTACAAAATTCAAGCTAAATTTGTAGGAGGGCAAGGAACAATATTGCGAGAAAAAAAACACCAAAACAAAAATCATCATTACTTTCATTCAATCCTCCACGTGGCTATTCTTGAAACACTTACTAGATTTATGCGAAACCTACAGGAAATCCTCTCAGGGTAGAGTCCAACCAGACCAACAGAAACTTATCGCACTCCTTCACTTACACACCAGTAACTAAATGATGTACTTTGTCTTGATAAATTCCTATTGTTTACTAAAATGTGCTTAATACGAAGGCGCACGTTGGAAGATCCTAGACGTCAACCAGGGTATTACGAACTCCAAAGAAGAGTGATGCAAGCGGTCAATAGTTTACCATACTACATCTGCAATGCAGACCTTGTCAACTGTTTCAATTTTCTCAATCCTAAAAACCTAGCCCACCAAAAAAGAAAAGTCATCTGAGTTTAGTCAAAGTGGGTTCACTGGCATCCGCGCGCGTGGTTGCTGGGTGCGTTCCGTTACCCATTTGATGGATCCGACCACAAATACGGGTCCGAAACATATAAACTGTCATGGGGCAAGTACCTCAAAAACGTTAAGAACAAAAAACACAACCTAGAATGAAGCAATGTATCCTATACTCTTCCAAACTGCGATGTCTTTAAAAGTTGGTTATGTTTTTAACACAAACAATGATTTTGACTTGATGGAATGGACCATTCGTAATTAGGGATGTTTCAAAAATGCGAGAAGAATTTTTTCATTGATATGGAGGAAATATATGAAAACATCATTTGTTTAGTTACTTAAGTGATATACTTACTCAATACTCATGTACACAGTTGTCCAATGAGCTTCATTATACTACAAAATGTTTGTGGAATTGCGAAAACTCGAAACCATCAAAATTACTTAAATGTTCCTTTCGTACAACACAAAGAAATCAAATAAATCTTCTTTCTAAATCAACAAAAAATCGACATGGGTGCAAAAAAAAACAACAACATAAAACCGTTGGTATATTACAACCTCTGATGGTTCCGTTTATGGTGCAATAATAAACAACATGTTTACGATTCCATTAGTCCATTTAGCAGGAAACTGAAAAATCAATAAGTTTAATTAAATCGCTTTATGTATTACAAACGTCAGATCCAGGTGGAAAAAGTTGCTCCGGCTTCGGAGCTTCCCAAATGAAATTCGAAGAGAACTAAAAGACACTGGAGGGATATTTATGTAAAGCATTTCATTACAGAATAGCAGACAAGTTAATTGAAGAGTTTGGTTTATTATAACTAATGGCATTCTATCATCGAAATATATTGCCACGTTATTTTTGTATTTTTTAATTCTATTTTATTCAGAGGCCCTTTATTCCCATAATTTTTGTGCTACTCGACTTGCCACTATTGACCGCCAGGTGGCCGAAGGAACCTGTCAACACCTTCCAATAGAGGTGTTAGTAGGACTGCGACTTGTTCAAACTTGTAAATCTATCTAGTTGATTAGTGTTGTTGGCAAGTGTACTACCGAGACGATTGATTAGTATGTAATTGACAAGCCAGTAGGTTACTTAATTCTGTAATCAATTCCAAGGCGTAAGTCGAAGGTTATAACGGAAAAAAACGAAAATTAGTTGTATGGAGGAATACTTCTATTCACCGGTAGAAGTCTAAAAATAACACGTACCGCAATTTAATATCACAAAGTCGACTCCGCCAATTAATTGCTATGCGCTGCAGTTTAATTGCTGGAGACTTGCAGGTATTGCGCAGGTATATTTAATTGCAATATGGAATGACGCAACCAAAATGCGCCAAGTTGTAATATTTGATATTTTCTCGACTGGTAGCGGCGCGTTAAGTGTTAATTACAACGCAAGTGATTATTACTTAGCAATGTATTTTTAATACGTAGAAAAGTTAAACTCACGTTAAGTATTGGGAAATCGTGAAAATTTGTTTGATTCAGTGCAGTTTCTAAGTGATCTTTACATTGCTCGCTCTGTCTGAATCTGCATTGGGTTGAAACTTTTAGAACTACTTACGCCCCCTACTATGCGACGTAACAAATGTCACAAGTTCAAAGTCCTTTTTGAAATTGAAACTTCAACCAAATTTGAAGCGCTTTTAGGGCTCTGACTTTAGGTCTTAACGACCTCCACGGGTTAGTATCCCAGCAAAATTTCCGTGTACTACGCTTCCAAGTAGAGACCATCGTCCGGAGAAGAGTCCTAACAGCAATTCTTTGCTATCGGCCGCCACAAAACCAGTGACACTGCTGCGCTCCGCTGACAACAACGCTTTTGCAGCGCAGTATTGACAGGTGCTGCTTGCGGCGCCAGCTTGAACGTGTGCACTTGTCACGAGTCGTGCGCGCTGTTTCCCAACTACACACCGAGTCTCCCAACGGCCACGATCGAATCGGCCATCTTGCTATCTCTCGGACGATTGCGCCGTGTTTGCCAATAACATTTCGTGTACCTAGTGCACGCTGCCAGAGGAGGGTTATATAGGCACCATAGCTCTGACACGTCGGAAATCGGACGCGAGTGCCAGCCAACGCAATCGTTGAACAGCGCCATCAGCGAGCGCTTGTGAGCAGCGCGTGCGAGATAGTTACCCTCTGCTGCTGGAGTGCGATATCGCGACAGCGATTGAGTGCAGCTCTGCCAGCTGAAACAAAACTGTACGTCGTCGTACGCGGTGGACAGGCGCTACAAACGCACGTAAATTCGGACCACCTTGCAAGCCAGGCAGGAAAATGTCAAAGCCGGAGCAGGTCCTGCGGATCGACCCCCAATATGAACTCAAATTTCAGGGTAAGTACTGTTGCGGCGGTGGCGGCCGGCCCGTCTGGGTTTCGTTTCTATTTCAGGCGTAGGCATAACCTTAAAAATTGATTGACCCAGCCGAGTGCGGCGACTAGGAGCGCACGGCCTGTGAGCGTATTTTCGTTTATGAGTTTCCGCGACCCCAGCCGCGTGTGTGTGAATATTATTAGCACGATTTTCGGTTTGCGGATTACGGGACGTGGAAAATGTTAAGTAATCTGCAACTGTCCGTCTGGCATATATGTGCCACGGCGCATCCGCCTACGGATGGAATCAGGTGCCGGCTGATAAATTTCAAACTGCTGTGTCATTGCTCATTATTTCTAGTTATGGCATCAATATTCTAATCAATAAAACTCATGTGGGCAATAACTGTGAACACTAATTAAAATGAAGGTATGAGATGTTATTAAATTCCATGAACTGAAGCACTTCTTGAATTTTGTTTCACGCTATTAATAACAATGACATAGGTCTTCTCAATAAATTTTTATTGTTGTAATTAGGTTATGCAAACAAGTTAAATTTTATGTTTATATGAATCACTGATTATATGACACTCTTTTCTTGGAATATGTATATTTATGTTGCAGGGCCGTTTAAAGTACCGGTGACTTCTTACATGACACTGACAAATCCATCAGAGAAGAAAGTTATATTCAAAATAAAGACGACAGCGCCGAAGAAGTACTGTGTACGGCCAAATTCCGGACTGTTGGAACCAAATGATACGATTAAGTTAGCAAGTGAGTGGTTTCAAAACTATTCTGCACCAATGTGATATGTTAAGAATCACCCTTGACGTTGATCTCTTCTAGTTTGCCTGCAACCATTCACGTTCGATCCGAGCGAAAAAAATAAGCACAAGTTTATGGTGCAGTCGCTGTTTGCGCCAGAAGGTGAAGTAAACATTGAACAGATATGGAAAGAGATCAACCCCGAGCAGTTGATGGATTCGAAGCTAAAGTGTGTCTTCGAGATGCCGCCCGAACAGATGGAAGGCGGCGAAGAAATTGTTAAGGTTAGTCCGAAGGTAGTCACATTGAATTCTGCGTCGGCAAATCCTAATGCCAGTGTGAGTGTGCTTGAGAGTGATCTGAGGACTGCTACGACGGAAGTAAGTTTGAATTAAAGCAAGTTTGTTTTTGCACCGGAATTAATATGTTTGTTCAATTTTAGATACAACAAATGGCAGAAGAAATTAGTAGCCTGCGTACCGAAAATCTACGATTGAAAGAACAGATGCTGCAGCTAAAGGTGGATGGACAGTCGCGCTCTCCTGGCGGCATTGGTGTCGGCGCTGCACCCACCAAGTACCAGCCCGCTGTACAGGTACAGCAGACGATCATGTTCAAGCGCCTCGCCACCAGCGTAGCAGTAGTTATCCTCGGTATCATACTCGGCAAGTATGTGCTCTGAACCTTTTCACTATTAAGCGAACCCACGAAACACACGCAGACAACAACTTATGCAAATCCAACCTGGCAATAAACAAAGAGATTGAGGTAAGCCAGCGGAAAAATCAATAGAACTTCTTTGAAAATTATACACATGCAGAAAAAACATTTAATCTGTACATTTATCGTATGTAACATAAACTCTTGAACAAACATGTTGACAATGAATGGCGGAACTATGTGCGTGGTACAAACCATTGCATTTAAGTCTTCGTTTAAAATCCGGGTAAGATGAAGATGCGGCAACCCAACAAAACACATCTGCACACAAATACTGAAAAATAACTGATAAAATAACAGTCACTGTAATTAATATAAATATTTAAATATTGACTTAATCTATTACTTATGTTGTGCATTTTTGCGGACGGCTTTTGGCAGTGCAGCGAACTGCTTGCAGTCAATAGTCACCGTGAAGGTATTGTTATAAATATTAACTAAACAGAATCAATTAGGACGTCTTGCACCACAATCGCAACGCGCTCAGCGAGCATAAGCAGTACGGCACTTCAACTATTTTCTTATTTGGCGACGTACGTAAGTGACAGCCTTATCGTAGTTCGGATAAGACTAGAAATTCTTGATTTGTTTTGTACTCTATTCCAATGCTAACTGCCTTTTTGTAATGATTTTCGACCTGCGCTGGCGTTTGTTGCGATTACGTGCACCAACGACAGAAAAAGAATGTTTCAGATGTTTGTAATGAAAGTGTTATATATGACGATAAATGCGTGTACGTCCATCTAATACGAATGCTAAATAACATTTAATTGCTAGTATGACATGAAATGAAAGTGCGACACAATAGTTAGCCAGGTTGACTGAGCGGTTAAAATACATGTACAAGAGAGTATGTGCGACTGCAACGTGATCGACTAAAAACAAGAGCAAACAAGCGTCGACTGTATTTTAAAAGGTGCCTCCACTCATTGTGGCATTCTGCAAAATTTCGTTCAGTTTGGCAGCCGACGTGTGCCGACTGAACGAAACTTTTCACAATGTCCGAACTTCTTTTGGATGTCATTTTGTCTCTTTATACGTTTGTCTAACCTTGGTGATTTGTTTTTAGTTCTAACTGCGGCGATCTTATATGATATATAATTAAGCAAAAGGAAAAAAAACAAATAGACATCAAATAGCACCAATGAATCGTTAAGTCTAACGTTTTATTCGTAGTCTTTGAATAGCACACATACCCCCACCGAGGCAACTAAGGTTTCTGGTATTACATTAAACCCCTAAAGTAACTTACATAATATAAATTATCTTATATAGCCAACCACAACACTACTCGTATCTCAGTTCGAAACGCCGACGACGACAACCCATAACTTATTTGAGCGTGCAATGCGTGTCGCTTTTATTTTTTATTTTATTAAAATACTATAGTCCTCTTATATATTTTTTATTATTTTTGTTGTACATAAGTCGTAAGTTTTTGTAAGTAGGCATCAATGTTTGACATTACGTTGCATTTTAGTAAAATAATTGTAATTTCGATTGAATAAACATTGTAAACATTCGAAGGGAACGAAGAGCGAGCAAATCCCGCGAGCGTTGATGGCATCGAATCCTGTAATGTGGCGTCAATGCGCGTTCATGGGTTTCGCGGCAAACTTTTCGCTTGCTTTGGGCGTTTTTAACTCTTGCATCATTAACAGTTAACATGTAATTCGAACACTAAATAATGCCGGCAACCAGCGCATTTGATATTTGAAATACTAACGAAAGCAAAAACAAAAAATACGTAGTGTATTTGTAGGGTGATACTTTGGACTCTATGTGTATCAGGATGAGTTACCAAACTGGTTTTATTATTAAGTACGTTTGCATACTAAGTAAAAAATAAAGAGACAAATTAAAAGTAATGATCATAAAGCAAAAAAAAAAAATACACAGACGTTGCAATAAAAATAAAAGTGGCATTAAAATAGCGTTGGCTACCTTTAATTCCCGAAAACATACTCCCTCCTGATAGGGACATTGCTGGGCGTTGAGGTAAGAAATCAAATATATAGTTTTGTGCATCTTAACGACTATTTTATTCACAATAACATTTATAGTTAAATGATTTTGTAGTTAGTTTCATCAGCAAATTGTGTAAATGCTCGTATAGTTTGCTTGCCTACTTGTTATTGTCATATATAATCAATTTCAAGTATTTTGTGTTCCTCCACACTCATCCTAAACATTAATTTTATATCTAATAAAATGGAATTATGTCTTAGAAAGGAACCTTGATTTCCTTAAATGCGTTTTATACTGTCTGCAGTTAGTTAAAAACTGAATTCGCAATTATGTTATACATGTTGGACATTTGGTGCCTGTTGCGATTGTTTGGGAGGTGAGTTATTAATATTCTCCAGTGGTTTAACCTTTGCGTTAGTCTTTTCGTGTTGCTGCCCTTGCGGCTGGCTATGTTGATCTGGCGTCGGTGGTGGTCCATTATTCAGTTGGGGTTGTGGTGGTTCTGGTTGTCGAATCTCATTACTACGTTGTGGTTGCCCTCCGGAATTGCCCGTATTTGCCGGAGGATTCATCGGTTTCTGCTGGTGCTGAACTGGGGCGGAATTTTGATTTTCTGGCGACTGCTGAGGATATTTCTGCTTATTTTGTTGTTGCTGGCCTACTGTTGCCTGTGGTGGGTTGTATACTTCATTTGTGTTCAGATCATTTGGATGTAAATCATGCATCTGAAGAGGAAGGCAAATATTAATGTAGTGCTTGTGTTATAATGAAGAGGACTTACTGGTTGATTTTGTTGGTTAATTGGTTGTGGGTGAACTTGGGCCTGCGGTATTTGTCCAGGATGGAATTGTCCTTGCGGATGTCCTTGTGGCATACCTTGCGG
>JAODGC010046501.1:17011-33017 GCA_027574925.1 Ecitoglossa quadriceps | reverse complement strand
GTACTTTTAAAACGTATGTTGATATAATATTTACTATTTACCAGTCAAAGAATCGCAGATAGTTTTCAAATGAAATTTGAGAACACGAATTGTGATTGAACATAAAACACACTTAGATTGCTACTTATTGTACATCGTAACATACCTTTAAACTGCTTACTAAGCTAGCTATAATTGTAAATTTTACTAGCTAGTTGTTTTGTAATTCCGTTCGCGCTGCATTGTTTCGATAATTGTACATATTTAGACGTAATGCGTTTCGAGATAAACGTTCAATAAAAATCACGCTATTCTAGGTCTACCCTGAATTTATGCTTTCGGTAATACTTATTGGATAATTCGAAGAGTGTTGCTAACTGGCAATACAAGCAAAGAAACACACTTTGGAATTTATATACACTTATACTCAAATTATATTAGTTTACAACCTACAGTCAAAACAAAATGATGAAATGGTCTAAAAATGGTATTCGTTAGCGCCTTATATTTTTTAATTTACTCATTAAGTTATACAGATTAAGCTTTAGATGTACCATACCGCACTGGATTAGTAAAAAGTCTCAATGAAAACATGCTTAAATCGGATATTTTGTGACTAAGTATAATTGCTAAGTGTAAAGAACAATGCGTACATGGCGTGCATTGAGATATTTCGCAAATATACTCTGCACTCTCATCTAGCCCCATGAATATTATGGTGTCCTGGGCAAATTAACATCATGTGAGGTTAATTTAATTGTGCAAAGCACAATCTATTATTTAAAAGTCCCTTATTGTGAAACAAAGCAATTGATATTAATTCTAGAAGAATCTTGGGCATAACGAATAATTACGACTACAAGTTTGTATTTTTGAGTATTTTTCAATAAATTTATAAACAAGCCTGCTTTGTATTTGGAGCTGATTCGGATTTGCTGAACTTTCTAATGAGATATCTGTCTTTTTGTTAATGTAAATGATTACACACACACACACACATTAATTTCACTTGCCTTCAAATTGATATAATATATTGTGGAGGATTTCCAATATAAAACCCAATTAATGGTTTGTTCAATCCAGCCTGATGAATTTAGCCAACTCCATGGCACTGATTTGTGTGTATGTGTGACTGAAATTGCTGAGTTTTCTGCAACACCCTGTATTTATCCACGCGGTGTACTAATATAGATAGTTATGGTTAATGGGAAAAAATGGGCAAACGTTGATACAATTTACAGTGGAATATGCTAAAGGCAATGAAAAAGAGTAATTATCACGTTGATTAATGGACAATCCTTTATTTGGCTTTAAATGAAATCGCAATTAGGATTGCTTAATAAATGCCCTCTTCTTTTCGAGTCGATAAATCCGATTGAAATGATACCGCTTTCTATCGTAGTACGAACACATAGCGTTAAAATAATTTAATTCTTAGAGCTACTTTGATCTTGTAATGATAGCTAACTCATTCAATAATTTCCTGATAACGTAATTTGTTGTTTACTAAATTGTAGATAAAAACAAGGAATGACCAACTTATTATAACTTATGACCAACTTCGGACTTGGCATTGTTGATAAATATTAAGTTGGTATAGGTCACTTCTTATCGTTAAATACTCGCATACATTTTCTGTTGCCTTTGTATAAGTGCAATCCACATTTTCCCAACTCGTGTGTCGCCTCTATTTTTTTTTTATCTAGCTCATATTTACATTGCACTAACATGCGATTGGTTGCTCGCGTGATCCGATAATAGTTTATAGCTCAAGTTGAACTGATAGCGGCGACAATTTATAATGGTTGCGTACAATAGGAAACAATGCACTTTCTATCACAACTTTACAATCCTAGCAAATGATGATTATCCACCCAAAATGAGTATGTAACGCAAACTTTTATTTTCCGCTCGGTGCGCTTTGTTTTTTTCTCGAATTTTGTTTGGGATCACACATTGTTCGCTTTCCAATTAAAACCATTTAACGAACGCGTATTTTTGTTTATGTGTTTGCTATTTGATTTGCGTTTTGTTTTGTAGGTTTCAATTGATGTACACGTTGCGTGTAATAAATAAGAACAATGATTTGGATTGAGAAGCATTGATTTTATAGAAAGCCAACGATGCGAAAAGTATAGACAAATGGAATTATACGAGAGGAAGAAATTGTTTGGTCCTTAATATGTACTGCAAGCAAGGTGGAAAGTGTGATAGGAATTAATTTTGCTTCAATTATTTTTAATTCATGTAGGGAAACTTGTCACATGATGCGCTTGTCGTTGAGAATTCAAGAAAAACTTGTTCTGTTCGATTAGGGTCATTTTTCATATAAATGTAGGTTATGTTTATGCATGCAGTACTTCAATCCCAATGTTGTTTAATTTTTAATGATTATTTTGAATTGGTAACAAGCAGAAGACAATTTTATCTTGAGGTCAGTGATGTTTGAAGGGTTTTTTTTTATTATGGATATTTTCTTAAAAAAAAAAACGGATTAAGAGAATTTATTCCATTAATGTTTGCAAATAGCTTTGGAAGGGTGTGTATTGGTTTAAGGTCACTGATAATGAAGGAATGTTAAGGATGGGATAACAATTGATGAAAAAAAAATTACTAAAAGTTTGATTACTATGGAATAGTTTAAAGCATATGAAAAGATTAATTTAGAATTCTTGTATTGAAGATCCAAGAAACTAGATAGAAATTGTAGAAGTTGACGGGCTTAGGGAATAATTTTACGCATATGTAAATGTATTGCTTTTTAATATGATTCGATGAATTGTCCAATTGTTATATTACATTCGATTTAGCGACTAATTTTACTAACGCCTGAATAGACTGAAACAACATTCGAACCAAATTAAGAAACGCATATTTAATTATAACTTGACCCAAATAATTTGCGTAATTTCACCTAATGACGCTCGATTATGATGCGGTAAATTAAAATGGTGAAAATTACCCTCTCGCACGCACTCGATAATCTCCCAATAAATCAAACGCTTTGTACACAAGCGCGGCTAATTATGCTAAAATTATTTCCATTTAATTAACAGAGCTACCAATCAAGCTAATGATGTGCGGTGGTGCAAACAAGTTTTTCATTGCCATTTCCATAATTACTCTATCCTCCATATGGGAACAGCTGAAAGAGACCACCACATCAGCAATTGTGCTCTATTGATACTCCGCAGAGTATGAAAGCTAAGACTGCTGCAAAGTTTATAAATTTCCAAAGGAATAAATGCGTCGTAAATCCAATTTATAAAACTAGTAGCTGCACGAACATTATCGTGGTTCGTGCGCGAAATATAAACGAATAGCGATGTCAAAGCTCGGGAATATGTTGTGGCTGTGCAGCTTTCCGGACTCGCTCAGAGCGAGGCGCAGGTGTAATAAAGGAAGATTTTCTTGCTTTGGTTAGAGACGATCAGCGAAAATAAAAGTTTGCGACTGATGGTGACTGAATTGATCGTAACGTCTTTATCGTGACGTACTTGGTGCTCAAAGTTGTTTGAGGTTATTTTCTCCAAGGCAAGATGACATTTATGTAACGTGCGGTTGTGTGATGAATGTATGTTGAATGCAAAGCAGAAAGTATGTTAATTGACTTGATAGCAATTAATTTCGTTTCAATGATTATTACGAATGTTGCAAACTTGTTACCGACGTAATTATCGTTGAATATCAATCAAAACGTGTTTGCTTCAATAAAAGTCATTTTGAAGGAATACAATTTAGGTTAGGTTTATCAATGTAGAGATAGTAGTGTCGCATATATGCGTTTGTGATAACAGAAGGTTGAAAAATTGGTGTCATTGCATTAATATCGTTTATTTTGTTTGGAAAATGTGATTTTTCATCACTGCACTAGCCGTCAAAGATATCGTTGAAATCTGAAGTCGTAACAATTTAATCTATGTTTTTTTTTTTTTTGCTTAAAGGAATTGTTTTATTTGTTTAACAAGTTTAACAATTATGGTATTTCTGTAGGAATGTTAGAAGCAATGTTTGAAGAATTTTGCAATTAATTTGACTTCAAATTTTAACCATCCACACTGAATTTTCTCTGCCTTTTCTATGTGTTTTGACGTATATATTTACGAAATTGCTTAGAGCTATTATTCGCAACGAAATTTGAATGCCGCTGCTTTTATTACTCGCGTAGTTTGATAATTGCAGTAATTCGGCGATCCTCTTTGGGCCAAAATCCATCCTGAATGTCCTAGACGTTCTATTTTCTTAAATTTAACGACCAACGTCGTTGTGTGTGCTGCCACCCTCGAATCTGTTGATCTTGTCGGTATTATTATGTTTACGAGTTAAAACTATAAGATGCCCATCATGAGTTGAGAGTGACCTCCTCCAAATATCTTAGATGTCACATCATTTATCTTTCGCTTGTTTAATTTATTCTGTTTACGATTTTGTTCTCTACTTTTGTATCATTTCTTCTGTAACGATATATAGTTTGAATACAATTTTTGCGCCGTTTTGAAAATCCATAGTAATATAATTTATAACAATATTACGTGCGTTGTTTAAGATACATCTGTTACGCTAAAAGCAAATTCGCTTCTTGTGCGGCAATTTTCACTTGGTTAACGTGTCGCACGCCCTTTGTGGGCCGTAGACGTGAATTTGTTTACGCTCACGAGTAGTCCACGTGTCGGCGGCCGCCTGCGGTAACGAGTTCGGGTTATCACAAAAATGAACGACGCTGTCACACTGGCGAGAGAGAGAGAGTAATAAATGATGGTCGCTGGTCGTGGTTAGTAGAGTGTTGGCTGGCGTCACGTGCTAAAGACGATTATTTCGCTTTCAGACGTGTCCAACTTCCAGCCGCAGGGCTGCCTCGTAGGACGGCAGGCCGGAATCGTCGGCGGAGGGAGGCGGCCGTCTTTGCTGCGCCGCCAGTTGCTGCCGTAGGAGCTGCTGTTCGCGCGAAGACATCCTCGTCGGACTGACGATGTCCTTGTGTATAGGCACGACGGCGTCGTAGGCTGGTGGGGGGCCGGGTGTTACCGGCGCCTGCATATCGCACAGGACCAATTCCTCTGGCTCGAAACACTGGAATATTCAACAAGTTGAACGGATATTTTACTAAGAAGGCAAGGTACATACAGATTTAAGGTGTCTGTGATTATTAATTTGGGGTAGGTAATAGTCTTAAAGAGTTTGGATCATCTCACGCTGGTCCGAAAACAAAACGTCCATGATTTTTACGCTTCATGCTCTTTATTCCCGACTTTTTTTCGACGCAAATCTGAATTTATTACGCAGGTCCAGCGTTGCGCATCGTAGTGTCTCATGGCCTTAGAGTAAAAAGTGCTTTCAGCATTTCAGCAAGTTTGTGCTGCTGCCGCCGCCATGCTGGCGATGTTTTACATTAATGCGTGTAATACTAAAAGCCGACTCGGATTGTGTAAACTTGCACCGAAATTCTGCTCCCTACTTGAAGTGCCATTGTCGCCACCGCTTCCACACCATGTCACTGAGAGATGTTTAAAATTTCTTTACACGCATTTTGCCTAGTGGAAACCAGGTGAAACTAGCTTTTGTCTTGTTGCACTACTAATTTCCTGGGATGCAATTTACTTTTGCATTTACATTCATTATTTGTATATTTAAAAAAAAATTAATTACGTCCATGGCGAATGGACAGAAAAAATCCAGAAGAAATACTATCAGAGTGAAAGTGTGCTTGTATCTTTGATTACTTCCTAATACTTCTTAACTCCAAAAATACATTTGGATTAGATACGGGCGAGATGGCAAGTGAGGAAATTAGATTTATAATTTTTGGTGGACTGACAAAGTCAAACTTGTATTTAGCACCTCTAAATATTTAAATGGAAATATTTATGTATCTTTATGTAGCACTAGGTATACTTATTGCTTGTTTATTATTGGTTATGTTAAACAACGCATGATTCATCATCTTTAATTATCTCCCTCCCGCGTCAAACCATTGTGGGCGCTGACGTTGAGTAACATCAGCTGGTTTTCTAAACTTCTATTTGCCCTATATCGATTTTTTGCAATTCATCCACCCATCAATAGCGTATTGTCGGTGGTTGTCATGTTACGGCTGAAGATAAAGCGGAGTAAAATTTAATAAAGGTCGATTAATTCGGACGTACGTACATACATACTCGTTTCGGGATAAGGGGATGCAAGCGATGCCCATTGTTATAGTACCTAACTAAATGCAGTCGAATTAATTCCCACCCAGGGAATTTCCGCGGTGTCACGTCGTCGGCATCGTCGTATAGCGTAGATACTTAAATGAGAAAAGTTGGGCGTAAGTTGTTATAATTGCTCGTCCATACAGGAACACTGGCTCAGTGGGTGATGGGAGTGATGCATTCATCGGGGATATAAACAAGTATGTTCGGGATAAGCACGTGCGACACATTGCAATTTTCTGTGTGCCAACTTTAGCTTAAACTTTCAACGCTGCGAATGCGGGCTTATGGTTTCGAAGTACTTAGCTCGGAAAAGGGCTTTGAGCAGGACAATCTGCGCATGAAGGCATTTGTTCTTTGCACTCATTAGCTTAATCTCAAGTATTTGTCTTCATTTGCATTTGTAATTTTTAGTAAAGATGAAAAGCGTTGTAAAATACGCATTCTCCAAGAATGTTTGCTATACGAATAGTTATTATTTAAGTCGGTAGTAATTCAGAATTTACCTTATAATACGAAAATGTCCTAACCATAACCTCCTCATCATGGTATGAGTTTGGTTTGGAGATATGCTACTGATGGTAGCAGTTTAGACATTTCGGTAAAAATTGCTTGGGTGAGTACTGGTCTAGTATTCGGGTGACGAACCATATTGCCCAGCCTTATACCACGTTTTCCTACCGATAAGGTTTTCACGACATTAATTTTCGGACATACATACATTTGGCCCCCTTACGTCTAACCTACAACCTATGGACCCATTCTGTTACCTTTCTCAAGCCGTAACTTGGAATAACGTTTATGTGTTTGATTGCTTCTGAATTAGAAATTAATTTTCAATTGGTTTAGATTCAATTGGAATTAGAATTCCTGGTTTGTTCCCTTTCGCTAGTTGATGTGTGAATTATATTTGACCTACCTGTTGGTGTCCCTCGACTGTATAGACGTGAAGCGGAAGACCAGAATCTCTCCAGTATTCCGGCATGTGAGTTTCTGACTTCCTCGCGTTCTTATGGCAGCAGTAGCACATTAGAAAAACCACCAGAATGATGCCGCTCAGCATGGCCCTGCAACATGGCGGGAACAAAGGGTAACAATGGAATTATAAAGGCATAACGACGTCGTTAGTAACTGAAAAATCTGCGCTTTTTTCTGCACGCCCATAAGGAAAATGCGCGTTGTGCTTACGTATTTCAAAGGTGCTGGCGTGATGGTGAAAAGTCTGCTTTCATTTGGCGTTATTTATTATGATTATATCATTGTTTCGTTGTAACACAGCGATATTGTGCGATGGCACATTATTATGCTTTGTGCGTCATTGCAGTGTAGTTTTAATATACCAGCTTAGAATTTTTATTTTGATGGCACGTCAAATTAGCTACGTGGTGATTTTATGATTCGATTAAATGTATGTATTCTATGGCATTCAACATAATCAATTTTAGGTGTTTGGAAAGTTTTGTTGGTGAGCAATTTGTAGTAGGTGCATTTGTTTATAAATGATTAGATAATATGATGTAGGTGAATTCAGGATATTTTTGACACGCGAAAATTGTTGAATTTCAAAGTTTAATGTACTGTAATTTGTTTTTAATTTTCTAATATTATTTGATTTTTTAGTGGGCTCTAAGGAAGAATGTCAGAAGGAATATTATCCCATGGATCATCATTATTTTTATCCCTTCGGAACTTGTATGCTGGGTTCGGGGTTTTGTGGCGTCTCATTGTGAGCGTACTGTTACCCATGCCAGTCATACATAAACACCATACTTGATGTCCCACCGGCAACTGGGCCATTTGTTCGGGAGGCCGCATATCTTTTTGTTGTTGTTACCTACAATGCTCGCATTGGAGGTGTTTGAAAACACCTCATTCAAAAATTATACAAATATCAAATTGTTGGAATGAAGAAAAGAATGATCATTTTTAACGTAGCGTGAGTTCTGGTGTAGCAAATATCTTTGCTAAGACACCTATCAAAATTAAACATCAAATAGTTGTTGTTTACTCATAAATGAGTTGGATTCGTGCTGAGAATACTGGATATACACTTGACTTTATTTATATCGGCTTTTAGCCAATATTCCATGATGGAAATATTACAGCGATGAGTGCTTTCTACTGTTCGATTGTAAGGATAATTGGGAAGAATGCTGTCGCACTTTCATACGATTCAGGCAAAAAACTACAACGTTGCGTTGCTTTCACGGCTATAGGTGCACTGGGAATTGCTGTTGCACGTTGGTGGAGGCGTTGGGAACGATTATTCCGTGAGTAACAAGGTTTTCTCCTCGGCATTCCTGTTCCCGAAAGCTCGCGGGCGTGTTTCATTTAGATGCCGACGTGGTGGTATCATCTCAAACACGGGAATTCCTTTATCGCGAAATTCACCTGATGACTTTAAGCGATGCTTTAAATTCGCTGCATTTTTGTGATTGCTTCTAGTGCACCATTTTCGAATGTTTCTTTTGGGGGGGATATAATTATACAATATATTTGTATACTTATGGTATGTCCATAACAGATTGCATATGGTGACACTTTTATGTTGATATTTTAACGAAATTTGCATTCAGGGCATTCCGGAAAAGTTGTGTAATTTTGTCAGTGAGCAAACTTTTGATACATTTCTGTTAGGGGAACAGTAGGGGAACGAAAGGAGAAGCCACACATTGCAGCAGCGAATAAGCGTAAAGCACATTGTGTGCATTCTCAACGGCATGTGCAATATTTTGCAAACTTTGGTCTACAACTGCCTCCGCTTGGGTAGTAAAGTTATTTGTTATAGGAAAGAAGTAATCTTGTTTCTAGGATCGGGACTTTAAATATTTGCTTCCTTTTAGAGATCCGTTTTATTTATCCGGGTTAATGTATAGATGAAGTCATACAGAAAAGCCAATAATTGCAATTATTTACCAAATAATTTGTCAGATGGTTGTATTTTTTCGGAGCAGACGTTTTAATTTTAGCTTTACTCTGGACACTCGGTATAATGCATCGGCAATATTTGAGTTGCAGGTTGGTGGTTTGTCCGCAATAGCAGCGGATACGGGAATGTCATTTCCTGCCCGCAAAACGCAAATCCAATTTCTACAACTGGAAGCTCTGGGTGTGACGCCGAAGGTACCAGTCTCATTCCTCGACCAGCTAAGGCTCACACTCGTCCGCCGCGATTTATTATCGTCAGGAAAAACTGAAATGTTTGCTTCGATGGACGCTTTAATTTCCGCGGTGACATTTAAAGGTCGCTGCTGCTGTCCGTGACGTTAAGTGGAAATTTAAAATAGGAAAATGATTAGTACACTAATGAATATTTAATTCCTTGTTTTGTTTGAGTTGTGCCACCCTGACACAAATGGTGATTTATCGCGGGGATTATTTGATGGGGCAATTAATGGACGTAATGAAATTTGTAATGTTGGCAAATCTACTGGCTGGTACTGTGGTATGGACGATTAATTCCGTTGGATTGTGGAAAAACAAGGAAGTTTAATGCGGGATTGATATCTTTTCAATGATCATTGCAATATGAAATTAATGAGATTTGTGTTATATGATTTTCGTATACTTGCACTAGATAGAGCAGAAAATCAAAGACATCTTAAAGCATCCACTTTGATAAATGCAGGATCCACCAAGGGGACTATATATAGAGAGAGAGAGAGAGAAAAAGAACTTTTCTTACCCTCCAAGCATCACATTCACCCCATGGATAGGCGGCGGGGGTGGGCCAGGGGCCGTACTCATCTCCGTGTAGTTCAGCCCGCCATGGTTGCTAGTCGTCGACGAGAGTGTTGCCAGACGTTTCATGGACATAACACACCTGAAATATCGTGAACATTTTAAAATTAGTTGATTTTCCTCATCACAAATCTCTCTTCTTGTGTTTTCTTTATCGAGTAATTTTAATGTTCGAAAGTCAGGCTAGTTCTAAACGTATTACCAATATATGAAAATATTATTACCAACATGTGGGTGGTTGATGTTGATGTTGTCATGGGGTGGCGCTAAATTTTGCTTGGTACGAAAGTTAATAATTTTCGGTTTTGGGCGCATACAATTTAACATCTTGTTGAATTCAGATTTTAATATCACTGCAAGGACTCTCAATGTTAGTAGATCTCGCTTAGAATTGAAAAAGGCTTGTTTTGTGTAAGATGAATATATTTAATGCCCATGCGTTATATTAACCACTAAGAAAGTTCATTTGAGGAAGAACAAATAATTGTAAGACTTCTGTTGTAGTGAAAAATATTGAATTTAGTGTAGAAGCTTTGAGGTTGAATGGAAAGCCAATTTGGGTCTTTATGGAAAATGATGCGTACCATTGAATTTATGAGGAAACTTCATTTGCTATTTATAAAAATAAATGTTCAGGTCGCTTTTATGTTTCCATTTATCGGAAAGTGTAATCGGAAGTAGTCAAAGCTGACGTTATTCCATGAACCTTCAATGTAATTTACTTGACTCATTGTACTCTTTTCCAATATCTACGATTATGATTTTCTAATCTACAATTTCTCTCATGCGTTACTAGTTCGGCTTATTGGGCGGCCACAGCGGGAAATTGCAGTGACACTATATATTCCGGCAAGTTTTGCATGTGCAAATTTTGTTTATCTCCAGTGTGTCGTTCCGGCACATTTCCACTTCAATCGCAAGATGTTTCTCGGCCATCTTCCCACGATCTTGGCATGCCACCGCCTAGTTTAGCCTCCAGACATTGCGAGGGTGTCCAACGGCGAAAATCCCAAATATTACACGCTACGTATAAATTTACCGTAGCTGTTTCGTCTCCAGGTAGCAGCAACGCATTTTCCACCTGGCTGTAATTTATTATTTTCATTTGCATCATTCCGACACCTTTTTTTTCAACGCTGCCCTATTCCTTCCGCTTGTCTGCTTGTTGTACGCATATTTGATAATATGAAATATTCGCATTTTAAACCGCGTTTAACTGTGTATATTTCATCGTAGCCACCGCCTGGTTTTGATGCGAGGTTGAGGAATTTGTCCTATTTGGGCGCAAGCACCGCCGCGAGATGCGTTGATGTATCAAATTCCAGATGCGTGCCTTTGAGCGTTGGTAATGAATGACAAAAAAGGGAGGGACCGGCACTAGTAAAACATAGTATGTCAGGAATAAATTTTATGCGACATTTTACGAGATGCCTTTTATGGTTTGTTTTGATGGAGGCAGCGTCAAGGTGATCATCATGCATGTGTGATGAAATATGGTAGAATATTCAAGATGGACTTACACAACATCTCGCTGTAAATACAATTTGTTAGAGTGTAAAGGTAAGGTAATAAAAGTTGACAGTTTGTAAAATAAATAAGTATGTTAACAAAATAATAAAAATGAAATTATAACGATGTAGATATAAAAGAATGAAAATTTAGCTTGGTTTAGGAAAATACTAGTAGTTGGTAGACCTGGTGTTGCACGGGTTGTCTAAATTTTATGGTTATGTCATTTGATCATATGAATCAACTGCCAGACTTATTGGGATGTATTGGCACTGGATACAGTAACAACATCTATTGAAGGATATACTTTTAGTGGCAGTATTTAATAATATACACACAGACATCTTGTCACCTAAGGCATGAAGGTGAGCGTCGGTTGTATTAAATGGGATAGTGAGATACAATTTGCAACCATGGGCCAGGACGCAGAAGTAAACCCACTGTTTGCAAGTATTGATATAGTGGTTTCAATTGGGATTGCCAGTTGCATATATTTTGATTGGCTTCGAATTGGCAAAAAACATTAATTGGGTTTTTGCCATTTTTTGTGTTAATCTTTTTAGGGAACAAAATGTACATAAGGTTGTAAATTCTACATCGATACGTTTATCAGTTAACACAAATTATTCAGATATATATTGAAGTTTAATAATTTATGTAAAAATATTTTGTTAGAAAATAACAACATTAACATTTACAATAGAATGTTTTGTTGATCTTGGTCACGAAGTATCTGATTCTTATTGCATTGAGATGACATTGACACTTTACAATTTTATACAACAATTGGTTAGTATTGAGTTGGTCATTTTTTTAATTGTACCCATCTACCATCATAAAATAAGAAAATTCCAAAGCAGCACAATTTTCAAAATACCTATACACCACGGTAATGACAAGTTGTATAAAATAACAAACACGAAATTAAGACAATCCAACTGCTGAAGAGGCAACATGCCGAGAATGAATGAAGCAATGAATAGGTTTTTTGCCAAGATGAAAATCTTTTATAGACATGGAAGCCAATCAAAATATATACAAGACTGGCAATCCCAACTGAAATAACAATTTGCATTTTACAACATCTAATATTCAGTAAGAGCACAAAGTAATTTCATGTTAATATATCAACCATACATTTGGTCTTGGCCACAATGATTATGATAGAGTTGATATTGGAAATCGAATTCCTCGTCTAACTTTTCAATCCATAGATTTTTATTTTACATAGTATTACGTCATGTACTGATAAATGGTAATTCTGACTCTAATTGCTGCAATTAATAAACATCCGGACCTTACCTTTACATTATATTCGTTAGCAGCAGTTTCTATTGGTCCACATCAGGATAACACAAGAACTCCCATAATGATAAACTTAACGTCCCATTATACTTGTATCGTGCATGGCAAATTACATGTGTTATTAGTGTCATTATTGCATCTATGTTTCAAGTTTGCTTCCATAAATATGTATGAGGAGTGTGGGAAAGATACGAATAGTTGGTCTGAATCATACTGGCTTTGCGTTACAACAAATTATTATGTAAATATAATTTCGATGGTATCGTTCGTATTTCGGGTAATTTTTATAATTTTACAATGATTGTAGTTTATTGAGTTAATTTTGATACAAATCACCCTTTAGCTGTAGGTTACTATACCCAATGTTTGTATCGACGTATCATCAAAGTAGAAATGCATGTATGTATCCTACATGTTTATTTACATGCAATGGATGTATTTTATTTTCGAATATTAACAGGTACATATCCTTGGAAATAAGTAAGTGAAATGCTGAAATATGTGGATTTGTTGAGTGCAAGGCTCATCAATGAATTCCAGAGTAAATGATCAAATTAGTTTGCTTGCCTATAGAAAAATAAAAGCAGCTGTATAAATAAGTTGGTGTTAGCGATCGATAAAATTATTTATAATGCTTGTGTTGGCATGAAAATTAATCGCTGCGAGTGTTACTTTATTCCTTTTAACATGTTTACGTTGTCCTGGTCTTTCTCCACATTGCTCGCTCGATTTTCCACGCGAAGCCTAAACGACGTAATGAATTGTTATTATACAACGCGCTTTATGCGATATGCTTTATGTGTGTTGCCATACTTGGGAAAGAAACTTTCCTATTCTGTTTTACTTTCAGCGATCTAATCAATTCTGCTCTTTTCGCCCCCACGCTACCGCATGCCCTTTTCCCATGTCTTCAATTCTCTTTGCGTTTGTATTTATGTCGCCGAAGTTGTAAAAATATTAATACGAAGTCGTAAACAGGTTGCGCGGATGTTTTGGAAACACCAGTCTCGAGTGCAAATATCCGGATATAGTGAAATCGTTGCAACATATCACGTCCAATGATGGTGGTGGTGGGGGGTCATTGTTAGGACTAAGCAGGTTTCAACACGCTCTTCATGACTTGCTGCTGTGTTTTATTAAAAATATTATTGTTCATATTGAGAACTCCCGGCCGCGTTGAGGTAGGCAATTTCGTGGATTTTTAACACTTTGGTACAGGATACATCAAGATAATCTTTTCATCTAGGTCGTATCATTTCTTGTATCATGACTCCTTATTACGCCAGAGTCATTTTGAGATTATTTAACGATACTGGTTTTTCTGCAAGTTATTATTACACTCACGTTTCAAAGCATTATGTCTTTGTCAAGGGCGTGGAACTTGATGATGTTGAGTAAACGCACTATCTAATCGGGAATGAGTATCACAGGTCGTTGGAATCTTGGGATTGAGAGGACGACAAGGATGTTATGTTGAAAAACGCTCACCTCGTATAGAGCGCCGTATCGGTGCCGTTCCAACACTATGTGCCACATTTGCTTTCCATTCTGGTGAGGTCGGCGTACGACGAATTGGACTCCACTTCTATATTGCCGCCTCCGTGCGTTGTGAAGACGACTGGATGGTGCCTATACGGCAAGGCTATAACTAAATCAGAGCAACTATTGTTGAATCTCACAAAATGATGATTGTAACTTCTAATGACTATACTTTTGCAACTGACACAATGCGCTATTTGCTATCGATAGCAAAGTACTGCTTTAACTGTTATAATAGTGCGATACGTTTATCCGTTCAGTTGACAGCTGTTGGAAAAGCTGTTACGTTATTTCACGTACTACAATCCCATATGGATGTAAATTCAGCTCGGCTTGTAAGTCGGACGCGAACCATGGGACGGACGTGTGATGCCGTCTCGACTGTCCGAAGCACTCGCGGCTGTTTCTCGATGTTGTTTGTGCCGGCTGTCGGCCACGTCGATCGTTTTTCCGCGCGGAATAATCGATATTTGTTCCGTGTACGCGACTGCACCTAATACCAGCGTGCGGGAATTCCAACAAGCCCGGCGCTTTCACCAACGCGTTTTAATGATATACTAGACGCTTTTGCCTTGGAATCCCAAAGGCATCGTGCAATTCTTCAGCAAACTTTGGTAGTCATTATCCCCGATATTTTGTGGCTTGGGATCATCAAACCTTCCGCGTGCAAGATTACAGTCAACTTTTAAGAATCCATTGTGCTGACAATATAACTGCGCGATAAGGTTTTATTATAGTCAGCACTTTTAGGAAATAGCAGGCGTATTGATTTCTATTTAATTGATTTAACTACAATGATTTTAAACTACAACTCTAAAAAATGTTTTGTTGAATCTAATTTTCAATCCATTTTTATCAATAACTGATAAAGTGCCTGATTCACACATTTTCTTATGTGTTAATATATCGTACTGGTATGAATAGGATGATTTCAATTCAATGCAGGACTTAGGAAAATTAAAAGTGCATCTTTGAAAGTACATAGTATTCTATAATAACTATCAGTTTGTATGAGACTGAAATCTGATTTTAGTTATATGCTTTAGTTATTAATTTATGATACTTTACGGTTGAAGATGCATAAACATAATGGCAAATATTCCAGATATGATTTGTTTCAAAGAAATTTATAATTTACAAACTAACGCATTCAATTAAATTTGGATTTCACTGACATAAAGAGCGATTGTCAAAGAAATCTTCAAACTTTTCAAAGTTTTAGTAAATATTCAAAATATTCTATTGTTTACAAACATTTTCAGTTTTGTTGACAACTACATGAGAAAATATATGCCAAAAAAGAACAAAAATATAAATCGGGTGGTTAATGTATAATGTCATAAGTTCTAGAGGTTAGTATTGGTTGTGATGTTTGGTTATGTTAATTATGGATTAGTAATATTATGTCGTGGTAATTTAATTGGGTTATATTTTGTTTTTAATGAGTAAATTTAAACTAATAAATGTTAATTTTTACAATGGTTTTTATCGATTTATCATAGGGAACATAAATCCGATGATGATAAATTATTTTTATATACAATCATTTATTATTTAGTTTGTATTCATCAATATTTTATTCACACATGCATATTAATTTGACTTTAAAGCGTATCGAAAGGATTTCTATTTGTTTTATTGAAATTCAGTGTGGTGAGTAACACTTCTAATAGATTCTTAGATTTGTTCGAAGTGAATCATTTATATTGATACCTTCAACCTATTCATCATCAACATTCTTGTCC
>JAODGC010046501.1:2036-14146 GCA_027574925.1 Ecitoglossa quadriceps | reverse complement strand
CAACTCCACACTTTGGGCGTTCCCTAGCGACGAAGCAACGTGATCGGTGTCAGTTCGACATTGAGCTGTCGTATGTCGAACCAATTCCGATATATCTCAAACAAGTCGAAAAAGTATCACGTAAATTATTAGTGCAAGAAAGAAAATTTACTCCTGGCTTAGATTGTTTCTATTACCTCGGCGTCCATGCTACTAGCAATACCTCTGACCTCAAACATGCTGGTGGAAGGTAAGAATAGAGTCAAGACTGATGCCTTGTCCAATAGTGATTTGTGTGTTTCATCCTTTAGATTATATTTTCAACGTAGCAGATGGTGCATTTGTATCACTGTAACTGTCAAGCTGTCAACTTGTCTTAACTTATTTCTTGCCCAAGTATAACATATACATGCATTGTGTATTTACTGACATTTTGCTCGGATTTCAACCTTTTATGATGGAGTATAACGATATAAATCTCATTTATGACTTGCGCATGGATTTCCTCAATACCTTCTTCTTCATCTTCAGCAATGCTCCTCGTATTCGTTGCTGATTTTAATCGCAAATATTTGAACGTGCCGTACGAGTATTCAAGTCCGTCGCTTGCCGCAATATGCAGAGAATGGAGTGCATTGTTGATGTTTTATATTTGTTCTTTAACAGAAAGGAAAAGGTGCATGCGATACCGAGTGAAAATTGTATGCAGCGGCGACGTGCTCGGTCTAAAGTAAGACGTGGAAATATTCATGAGATTAAAACAGCTTTCCACATCTATACGTGCACATTTCCGTTTACTGTTTCCTTGCCAGAATTAAATGGAACGGAAATTTTTAAGTGTTTCCTCATTTGCTAGCCCGGCGCCTCCACCAACGGAATTTTCACAATACAAATCAGCGCTCAGTTGAGAAATTAATTGCGTGTCATGACGACTAACATGCTTGGAAGACGCTAGCATGGAATAGTTCATTACGTGCTTGATATATCTTCCAATGGCAGATATTCCTTACATCACCTTACAGGGATGGTAACCACGGCTGGAACCCATTGATATGAACGAAACATCAACAAAACTGTCAAAGAGGGTTGACAAAGATTTATGACATGTTATTGTGTCAAAATATATTTAGAAAAATGATTCACGCTATTTTTTTTCTTTGATTTTAATTGTAAAAGAGAAAATTGAATTTGCTGAAGAAGTAAGTCCTAATTGTTGTTGTTCGTATTTATAGACCTTGAGCTTGTTCTTATTGGCGTATCAAAATGAACGTCAGTTACTAGTGTGCATTATTAATCACGGCGTTTAGCAGTCTTATCAAACTTAAAACATTGAAGAGCATTCAAGGCGGATTTGGAAGGAGAGCTGCACGAGCTGAGAGTGGATGCATGATTAATGATCACCAGTCGCTTGTGATTATGTTGTTCAGACGCCACAAATGATTTGGCACGTATCATGGATGCACGTTAGATCCATTTCCTCCAGCAGTAATTAATCAATTTGTTGTTATACAAAGTAATTTCTCTTCTGATGTATTCGATCATGGATAAGTTTTATTTTTCAAATCACTATTTTCTAATAAATGCTATTATAAATCCCTACGATTTTCTGGGGGATTCCATACAATGTTGTTATGTTTTCGTTAATTTTTCAAGGTATTTTATTTCGATATCCAATGAAAAGTGGAACTTAGCTTTTTGAAGTTACAAGTAAAGTTCCTTGTAAGAGCCTAAATTAATCACCCAAACAACAAACTTCTCAAGTAATTTATTACATGAACGAGCATTGACTAATTACGTTAATCAAGCTTTTACACTTGATCGGCTGCTTTATGTAATCTACGTGGATAGGTCTAGCACAACAGCCATTTGAGACCTGTGGTACGTCAAGTACTTTTCGGCAATTGATTAATTTCTTTCATTTCTTTGCAGTTCAAACGCAGAATGGGTGCTCCCGGCGAACTCCGGCGCATTCTTGCGCTCATCATGATGATCTGCTGCATCTTCCTGCTGTATATGTTCTGGGCACAACCCACGTCACCCACCAACGTGCCGCTGCAGTCTTTCATCCCAGTGGCGGCGCCGAAAGTCGACAGCATAAGGTGAGTCCTTGGCTACACTTTGTTGGCACCAATCCTAAACCTGATTGTGACTGGCGTTCCGGAATTAGTTGGCGAATGTTTTGCGGCAGGCTGCTTCAAGTGGGACGTGGTATTTTTATTTCCTAATCAACGCACGTTGAGCGGCTGAGCTTAATAGTTGTTGGTTTTGCCCGAAGTACTTGAAGCATGTGTTATTCTGGCATTTCGGAGGGTGTGATCCCATTGGGACGCGTTTCGCTTTGTGCATTCGTGCCCGCGAACTGCGATCTAATTTAACTCCCAACGTTTTGGAGGACTCTAGTGAACGGAGTGGAGCAGACTGGACGCACGTGCAATTTAACAAGCAGACTATTAGAATGCTGGACGTGAGCGGATATCAGATACTATCCGAGTGTTGCCTAGGGTATTCTTAAAAACTTTGCTGGAAATTGCCAATTGTAGTAAGAACCATTAAGCGTGCACGATTTTCCATGTACCTTGAGCGTTACCAACATTTGCTGGCAAAGAAAGCAAATTACATGTAATATTGTAACTTTATGGTCTTCGTACAATTCTTTCCTCATTTATGATTTTTCACTTTGCTTTGCGTTGATTGTTTCAATTTCTGCAAAGAGTGAGTCGTTGTTGCAATTCAATTATGTTAACATTGTCATACGATGTAGGGACTTGCATTGCAAGACATGATATTTAGCATAATTGGATTAAGTTTTTACTAGTGGGAGTATGCTATAAGGGGGAAAAGGGAAAAGAAATCTGCATAGTCTTCAGACACGTGCAGTCTCGTAATATTTGCTATCAACTGAGGTCTTTGCCAAATTACTAATTTTGCAGGCAACATTCTTATGTGTGACAAGGACAACATGGACATTGTAAAGATGTTGCTCTCAATAGTCTTATTGCAAGCAAGATGCAACGATAGGGTTGATAATCTATCTTATATGGCACAATTCTTTGTTGGAATGGCGAGTAAATTGGGTTGCATAATTGTTCGAGTTTTCAAACAATATTTTTGTTGAAAATGAAATTAATGGAATTGAAGATCACCAAGTAAGTAATTATTTCTTGGTTGTATTATTAAAATCAACCAAAAAGTGCTGCTGTTAATTTAAGTTTTGAACGGAAATTCGTTGTTGCACAATATTATTTGATTTTGTTGATTTTGGAAATCATGTTTTCAGTTTGCTTTGATAAAAGACACTCAAACTAGTGTAATCTAAATTGCAACTTTGCATGGAATCGCTCAAGTAATGAACAACTTGGGGTTGCATTTGCAATATACGCTTCTATCTCTTCTATTTTAATAACATGCGAAAGCTTGCTTCTTCCACATTTGAAATTGAAATATCTTAATCCCTACACAATGCTTGGCGCTTGTTAAACAAAGAGTGAAAATCACAAAACACATGCTCTGGCATAAATTTGCAACCGATTAGTATGAGTGCTCATATTTCATCAATTAATAAACCACCCCAGACATAGTATCCCTAATGGTTTATTGCTGCATTTGTAGATTTGAATTCAAGACCTACACAGGTGTAGTAGTGATTTTAATTTACTAATGCCATCTTGCTTGCATATGAAACTAGAGGCGGTATGAAAACTTCCGGCATGAATGTCGTCACACTCAAGCATCGCACAGATTGTAAATGTGAGCAAGCGATGGTTGGATCCCAAATGTGGTCACATGCCAAACACAATATCTAAACACGTCATCTCTTGTCTCAACCCCCCTTCTCGAATACACTGCTATCACTGACGCTGTTGTTCCATTCATGTTTGGTGTGTTCTCGTTCTGCTACATTATTAGCGTCAGCAGTGGCGGTAAACACCAGCGGAGCATTCAGCACATTGAGACATTCTTACACCCACGTGCATTGGCATTGACGTGATTGCCCAAAATCCGGATGCAAATCAGATGTGTGCGTTATTAGAAGGCAGCGTATCCCCTCAGCTGCTTGAAATCAGGGTTTTCCTCTGGGTGGTTGTGGTGGAGGCGCCAGTATAATCAAAGTTAATGTCATATCGATGTTTTGGATCGGATTATAGTTTGACGTAGAGACTATTTTGACTGGTCTCATTCTGTGCTGCAAGCGAATTTTGCCTGGTGGCAAATATAGGCGTAGGTATGGGAAGGAAATTTCAACTAGTGCTATGTGGCATGCCTCCTCCATTTCGAGGACAGTGGAAACATTATAACTATATTATCACCTCCTTTCGTAAACTTGTAGCAAACTGGTCTACGATTTCGCATGTTCCCCTCACTATCATGTGTTGCGTGCATTCGTCGTAAAACGTGGCAAAGACATTGTGTCTGTTTAATTCAGTGTAATTAACTGGACTTTTTCCACATGTGAGGCTGATAACCGAATTGTAAACCGCACGTTAATTTCAGCAAGGATTTCCAAGCGCGATTGCATATTTGAAGGCGAATCTAAACATGCATATGCAGTGAAGCTTGAAAATTTGCTAGCCACAGACTATTGTGTAGCTAAACTTCACACTAACCTTCCTTCTATGGTCATGACATGTGGTTTTCATCATCGGCCTCACATATTAGCCGTAAAACCTCATTGCCGCTTGGTGTTTAGAAAATCTCGTTAACTATCCATTATCAGCGCGCCACAACTTTTGGGTTATGTTTGTGGAACATTTTCAAACTATCCTAGTCCAACGTAAAAGCAATCGACCGTAATTTACCGACGCGATAACGATTCTGCACAATCGTGCATTGATAATCATGTCACACCACAATGCAGCCGACCGCACAAGGGATGCTAATTAACACGTTGAATCGCAAACATGATCACGAGCGCAATCGTTCGATTAAAGCAGGATTATATTGTTTTTTGGACAACACCCATTTTGTTGTTGTGACTATGCGACAAGTTCAGTATGTGATTTCTTCTTACATTTACACCATCGGCAAGTTGCCGTGCTTTTCAAAAATGCTGAAAGCGTCCCAACTCTGTCTTCTCCGAAAATGAATCGTTCCCTACATGTTTTTTAATTTGGAGGTGTCTTTTGAAACATGCTGCAAAATGTAGCCATGCCTGGCAAATTACATGTCCACTGCGAAAGAGAAGACCTCAAACACAATACATACTGAAACATTTAGCATCCCTGTATTGCTCCGCTGTATATTGCAGTCGGCGCTTGGAGTATACTTTGGCGTGCACTTTGAGGGCACAACTTCACTTGTCGGCATGAAGAGTGCTCTTGGGGAGAAGATTAAATTTCAAACGAGTCCACTTGTGCATTGCATTTTAAACTTGCATCTTCTCAGATAGTTGGATAGCTTTGCGGTTTTGTGACGGACGTATACATCGTTTTTGCAAAAGGAGTTTAATTTGATTGCATGCATTATGTAAAAACTTGCGGTTTGTTTGCGCTGAATTCTTACATCTCGCCTGGTAATAATGGAATTCACATGGAATTATATTCGCCTGCACATGGATTCGCGAGATTCAATCGTAAAAACTCCATCGATCTTCATCAATCAGCTCACTTACTTTAGGTTCATTGAGCTTTTTTATTCTATTATAACATAAAGCAGAGCTTTTTTCAGATCTCAGGCGTCTGAGTGGGATAATTCACCAAGAAACGATTTCCTTTCACTTCGTTGCAGTGCTACATACACGGTTGGTTGTATATACAAATTGTCGCTCGTACGTTTCCTGCATTAGCAAATACATTTCTTTGCAACATTTGCCAACTGCTACTTTGGGGATTCTTGGTGATGACATTGCTTTGTGAGAGGTAAACGTCTCAAAGTAAGTTCGTCTCAGCGTAAATGAAGTGCGCCCGCTGCGCTTTATAATCGTCCCTTCTCTGCCATGCCTTTAGGGAACATAAAACATTTTACATAATTGTTATATCGAGCTTATAATTTCAACTTAAACTCGTTAAGTGTGCGCAATGCGCGCTTTTTAAGCGGCAATCTACCGTCCGCCGTGAGTTAATCATTCCTGCAGCCTGCCTACTGCTAGCATTCGCCGCCTGAAATTCGTTATCCGTTTGTGCCGCTTTCAGATTCTCTGTGTACACTACATCTTGGCTGCCGAGGCGGCTATTTTGCCAACCGGCGCGCGCAATTTATCTGCGTTTACGTGAGAGAACAATAGCGCTCCAGTATTAATGTACTTCTTAAATTAGAAACGATTTAATTACATTAGCACTGTGTGCAAGAGGCAAGTACGCAAAGCGTGTGCTGCCTGAGGTTTGTTGGAAAAAAGCTCTTTGTGTTTATGAATGCGCTAGATATTTAATTAGCGAATTGCGCGCAACTGCAGTGCACCTTCAGACGTCTTCTAAAAGTCGGCACGATTGTTGTCTCAACCTTTCGCTTGTTATCTCAAGCCTTCATTTGTTTTAATTAACTCTTGACTGCCGCGCCCAGTTTTGTTGTACTCTTGCTTATTTTCAAACGACCGCATGGCTGATTATGATCTTCGTTTTCTATTTGCAGTAAGCTTGACTTCCGGTGGACGTGGACCTGCGAAAACAAGCGATGTGTGCGAAAGGAAGCGGCTAGCACAGATCGGCATGTCTCCCTGACCACATGTAGCATGTTGTGCGGTTCGTCCATGTTGTGGCCTCAACCAACAGGACCCACCACCCTCGGTAGTAAATCCGTGGTGTTCGAGAAGGAACAGCTCGTGTTTGAAACTACAGCTGTGGAGCCCGCACGGTCTTACATACAATACTCCTTTGCCATGTTCAATTCCAACATGGTTGACCTTACCCACCACCGCGAGTACGAGACTTCGTCGAGGCCACAAAGGGCGTTTAACAAGTTTGTGGTGAAAGTGTTTGTAGAACACAGCGACATGTTGAAATTGACTCTGAGCACAGATGAAAGCTACAAGATGATTCTCCGCCTGGATGGTGAGAATTTGATTGGGGTTGTGACTGCCAATAACTTTTTCGGAGCGAGGCATGGGTTGGAAACCCTGCTGCAATTGATTTGGTGGGATGACTTTGCTGTGGGAGGTGGATCATTGAGAATTGTGAAGGGGGCCAGTGTACAAGATGCGCCCAAGTTTCCATATCGAGGTTTAATGGTGGATACTGCGAGGAATTTTATGCCGCTCGACAGCCTGAAACGCGTACTTGTGGGAATGGCTGCAAACAAACTCAACGTCTTTCATTGGCACGTGTCTGACTCACAAAGTTTTCCATTGGTATTACCAAGCGTACCGCAACTTGCCAAATATGGTTCTTATTCGCCAGATGCAATCTATACGGCCGGACAGGTAAAAGATTTGGTTGAGTATGCGCGACTACGAGGTATTCGTGTGATCATTGAAGTTGATGTTCCTGCTCATGTTGGCAACGGCTGGACATGGGGGCCCTCAGAAGGTCTGGGAGAGTTGGTAATGTGCGTCAACGTTCAACCATGGAGTTTGTATTGCGGTGAACCGCCATGTGGACAGCTCAATCCGGATAATCCTCACGTCTACGATGTGCTAGAGAAGATCTACCGTGACATCGTTGAGTTGACTGGCGAGACGGAAATCTTTCACATCGGTGGCGATGAGGTGAACCTCGAGTGCTGGCAGCAATTCCGCAATAGGAGCAATCCGTACGTAGACTTGTTTGACGTGTGGGGAAACTTTACCGTAGAGGCGCTAAAACGAATCACTAAAGCCAATGGCGGCAAGAAACCTAGGCATGTGATGATCTGGTCCAGCAATTTGACGAAGCGACCTTACTTGACGAAGTTTTTGAATAAAACAGAGGTGGTCGTTCAAGCATGGGGCGGCAGTGACTGGACGGAAACGCCTGAGTTGGTGTCGAGTGGATACAACGTGATTATCTCGCACGTTGATGCATGGTACTTGGACTGCGGATACGGACGGTGGCGGGAGAACGGAGGAGCTGCTTGTGATCCCTATCGTCCTTGGCAGACGGTGTACATGCATCGGCCGTGGAATGGTGATCCGATTTACAGGAAAAGTGTAATGGGCGCGGAAGCGTGTCTTTGGACTGAGCAGGCAGATCACGTGTCTTTGGAGACGCGATTATGGCCCAGAGCAGCGGCGTTCGCGGAGCGAGTGTGGACGGATGCGGGGCCCAAGTTGGCATACAAACAGGAACAATTAAACATTGAAGATGTCTATGCTCGCATACAAATGCAACGTGAGCGGCTTCTCTCTCGCGGTTTGAAGAATGAAGCTCTATGGCCACAATGGTGTTCTCAGAATCCAGGAATGTGCCTTTGACCACTCGTAAATGTCTAGCTGTATAACAGTTGAATCTTTAGGACTACCCCTGTCTTGCAACGCCCCACTGCCGATGGTTTGCAAACTCGTTGGGCGTTGAGTTTAGTCGAATGTCGATCCAGGTGCCAGACATGCAAATTGAGTGATTTGCATACGAAAACCAGGCAATGAATATTCACGCGTTAATCTTCAGTATATACCCATGATTGGTGTCGAGGTAAATGTCTGCGTGGAATCCCCTTCGATATGGTGCACTTTTTATTAATTCCGAAATTCGCACGATGCAAAAGAAAAACGGATCCCGATTTGAATCACGGTGCACGGTGATATTAGTATAAGTTGTATATAACTATTTGAACCTATAAAACTACTGTTTATCTGTATAAATGGAGAAATCGATTGTGACCAATGTTTGTGCCAATATAATAAAAAACCTAAAAAAATACTGCAGCATTAATTGTAACAACTCGCAAATAACCACAGGCACGACGACGTGACTTGAAAATCAAATTTAAGCTTTGGATAAAAGTCGCATTACAAGCAGGATTGAACGTTACTCTACTTCAACCCATTGGCGCATAAAACCTAACTTCACCCATCCTCCCTTGCCATCCTTCCGCTTCGCGCCCATTCGCGCACAGTTTCATATCCCCGTCATGGGCATTGCGGAAAAAAGTCCGTTTGGGGAATATCCACGCGCCGCAAGTTGGCGACACTTTGCAACACTGAAGTTGGGAAATTTTTTACATGGAATTCACTTTTGACTTACAACCGACCTAACCTCCCAAGGCGACGCAAAAGCAACTGATCACTACGCACCGTATGGGCAGCAGTGAGGTGGTGAAAAGAACTGCCTTTCGGAGATGAAAAGCGATAAAGGTAAGCGGTGGAAGCACATAATATAAAAGATACAAACGCCATGAGGCATATTTGTCAATTGATATTTACTTAGCAATCGGGGATGTACAAGTTCAAAGACGGAAGCGACATCATTTATTCGGCCTCTTCAAACATGGCTTGGTAAGTGAATTAAAAGAGTTGCCCTACAATTTGAATGTGGAATGGCTCGTTTTATTTACCGTGCAATAATGGCAATAGCAATCATTTTTCATGGAGATGGATTGTCTGTCCACTGACACATCAGACGAATTATGTGAAAAATTGAATTACTTTCTATCATTCCATTTCTTTCCAAATAGTGTTCATCCCTGGATCCTCATTTATCATCGCACTGAATTGACGCCAAAATGATATGAATTAAAAACAGGTTTGAGAGAGAGTTACTTATAAAGTTAGGGACTTTTCGGAAGAAATAAACTTGTTCTTCATCTGCTTATTTAATCAGTTGATATACTTATAGCTTCCTGAAAGGCTTCAATATGAATATTTTAAAATGCATTGTTTAGCGTTGCTTTTAGGGAGACAATATTAAGGATGCATATGATAACAATGCCATACAAGTACTTTTAGAATCAAGTGCTTCACAAGCGTCGGCAGGTGAAGTAAATTCACCTCTGCTATCGCTGGATTACATCTGATGGAAATTCTACTTCCTCCCCCAGCATGCATAAGGTGTAACACCTTTTAATTTTTTGTTTACTTTCGTACAGTTTGCATATGTTAAGTAACGATTTCGTTGTATTCTGCTCGGTAATGTAGCCACTGGATTGTCATGCAAAGGACAGAAAACAGCGGCGCTTGCAGAAATCCACGGCAATCGCTGTAGCTGTTGGGCAAGGTGGAGGCCCAGTGTTCGGAAAGGGTTTAAATGCTTCGCATCGTAGCTTATTTCACTTGTCAGCCAACCGGGCATGCGAATATTAAAAGCTACTCGCACGAACGAGTGCATTTACTTTTGTGCTGACGGGTAGATTTTTATTTGCACATCCCTAACGTTTTGCCTCGTTTATGCTCATTTCGGCAGAGTTTCAACTTGAAGCCCTCTTGTTTACGCTTGGTTTTTATTTTTGCCGCGGTTTAGTTAGGATGGCGTGTTTAAAAGTTTCATGCAAGTTGCAATAAACCGGACGTTATTTACTCATTTAAGTTATAAGACAAAAAGACAAGACAACCATTTGATTGACAGTGGGAAATGAATATCAGAGTCAATAAATGTCAATCGAAATGATTGGTACTCTTGGAAAATTAAAATAAATTTCTAAGATGAAAGTTTTTAGGGTTAGGAAACTAGTCTTTTAATTAATACAGAATTTGTACCGTTGCTATGTGATGAACATAAGTATTAGCGAAATATCATAATATTACTCTTATTCACCACCAAAGTAATTTCCGAAAAGACGCTTTTTTATTTCTGGTAGTAGAAAAAAGCATAATGCGTTAAGTGCAGAGGAATTGAAACTTACTAATGAGTAAGCCAATGGGCTGTTCGGTCTTATTCGCGTTCGGAAACCAAATTGCATTCATTGCTGTGACATTCTAAGCTGCTCGGCTAGGTTTTCCACTAAAACGTCTATTATCCTTTAAATGTCCACCTGCTTTCATGTAGGGTGATGGTATCATTTCTGAACCTTGACTTTCAACGCAACTTTTTTGCGCTTCGTCAGAGACTATGTACTTAAAATCCTTAACACTTCATGCCGTAGCTGTCTTAGAATAAAATCAGATGCAGCACTTTGGCTTTTATACATTAATAAAAAAAAAGGATGATATCTTAGAAATGTGTGCCGTTTTCACTCATGTTACATGGTTGATTCCTTATAGCCGAAGATACGTAAATATTTTCTGCGACTTTAATCTAATTCTTTATACTTGATTTCATTCGAATTCAACCATTGGAAAATCTGTCTTTTTGTGCTAGCCAGTAACAAAGACAATATCTTGTGATAGTGTCTTTTTCGGAAGTAGAAGTGGATTGTACGATGGACGACAAATTCATTGAAGTCGCAGATAATTCATTGAATTATATCAAAGACTAACACTAGGAGTTTTTCATTATGACAGTGATTGAAAATTGCTTAGACTATAACATAGAATCCTTCCTATTTTTTCTGTTGTCTTCATGGCTTGGTTTCATTGAAAAGTATTATAAACTTATAATATAATTCAACTTTTGGTTGTTTTAGTTTAAATTTAAAAACAAATTGATTACACTGTTTGGAAAATTAAGAGAAAGGTAGGAGGCGAGCGATGATTTTCACATATGCTATTGAATATTTCCTCCTGAACCTAATGGTGTAAACCGTTTTTGTCTCAGATTTGTGTTTTTTGCACAATTATGGACTAATAAACTTGAGAATTTTTTAGTTCCTGCAATTATTGTGGGTGTTGATATAAAATATAGTTGTTTGCATTAAAAGGGTGACTGTAGGGAATGACAATTGATGCAAAAGTTAGGGTCTTTTCAATCGTACTCAGGACCTATTAAAATTGATAGCTCTTCTCAGAACATTTACAAGGTTCTTACATAATAACCTCTTTACATGATGCTATAATCCGAATTTATTTATATGATTTAAAACGTATCTAGTAATATGATTCTGTATCTTACAGACAGTTGTGGCAGCACTGCAACCTCACTCCCTAACATGACTTCCGGCTCCTCTCGCATCTCCCTTTATTCCCCACCCAGCATTTTTCACGTTAAAAAATCCGAAATTAAAAACTAAGCCGTGCAAGTAAACTTGAATTGCATTATGATGGTATGAACCGATTGTTATATTGATTCATTATTTCAACAAACAGCTATCAATTTTAATAGTTCCTCGCAGGTGATTGAAAATGTGGGATGGTCAAGAAGGTATCAGCGTGATATGCAGAAATTGTAGACTAGATATATCCACATTTCATTAAT
>JAODGC010046490.1:11511-33083 GCA_027574925.1 Ecitoglossa quadriceps | reverse complement strand
AAGAGATTTCTTATGATTGTATATAAATATTTCAAGTTGAGTCTGATGGAGTTGGTTTATTTACCTGTGTTTATGTCAGTTTAAATATGTTATTCTTCATCTTGCCAGAATAGACTTCTCTCTGTTTGCTTTCTTGTTACAGAGGTATGGACTCCAGATGATCTTAGCTGCTAGATCATCTTGTAGATATCTATGGAAAGATTTGAATTGCTTTGGTTCCACATTCCTTAAATACATGGTTAGCTTGAATATGACTTAATTGTTGTGTAATTGAAATATTGATAGAGATGTTTTTGCAGGAAGTTACGTAGGTGTCTATGAAGAAGCAGAAACAAACATGGGACGACTAAGGCCACTTTTTTGTAAGTACGATAATTAAAATTATACGACATAATTATAAACGACCATTGTTTGCTTAGTCTCATCGCCGACAACGCCGCTCAAAACTATTTGTTCTGTCAATCGAGATGAGTGTTGATGGAGCCATAACGCTAAAATGTTGTAGTTAGTATGTTCTTATCTAACAATTATGAAATTAAATTGCTAATACTTTCGATGATTGTTTTAGGTCTAGACAATTTAACCACTGGTACCCCAATTAATAAATATCTATGAAATAAGTTAAAATTTGTCTTTATAACATGCGTTTGTAGATTCTGATTTATGTTGCAGCACAATGTCCTGTCAATGTTCTTCCGCAAGGCATGCCTCATCGTCTTCAAGTGGAAATTGGTATACTTGCAAGTTTATTTGAGTTTTCATAGAGTGTACTCGGTTGTTTAACACTTATTTGTGGATGATCCTTTAAGTTACAGTTGCTATGCTTTTCATCGATGTTCATCTCCATGCAAGCTCATCTGATTTTGACAGTGGTCATGTTTTAATTTCCTTAATTTAAATTTCCGTTTACTGTGAAAACTAGCTAATATTTATTCTTTGTGTTCCACATTTTTTATAGGAATTAGCAAGGTGTCCAAGTCTGCCGGATGTATTAATTTTGTTTCATTCCTCGTCTCCCTAGCGCATATTGCAGGATACGTTTCCGATTGTGCAAAGCGGGAAACAGTTTGAACCTATAGAAAATCTGTGTGGTAATGAGATTTTAAGTTATGCGCCGATAGGTTACGCTTAGAAGTGTCCACTTTGCTGAAATAGATAGGTTATTTGTAGATTAGTTTATTAAGTTTTGCGGATTGCGGTATATGCGGAACAATTAGATTTAAGGAATTGCGCTGCGAATTAGTATTTAAGCGAAATTACGCCTCTTAGATTAAGTGCGGCCATATTGCGGATTAGTTTTTAAGATGCGATAAATAATTGCGGCTCGTTGCGCCTACGATAAGATTAAATGCGCTACGCTCTATAGGTTAATCTGCTTTCAATTGCGATTCCGATTATTTTGCAAAAAAATTATTGCGTCTGCGTATCCTGCAACTTACGTATGTTAGCGGTACCTCTGTACACACGTTTCCTCCCGTAGTTCCATTTTCCCTTGCATTATTTGTGGCCACTTTGTTTGTTTTTTATTTGTATATTTTGTGATTTTTGTGTATATATATATATTTTGTATGTGTCCTTCATTCCATGCTAGAGCCTTTGCTGAAAAACCTGTTTTTTTAACCCATCCTTGCCCCTCATTGACAGACGCGTCCACGTCGCGAGGGGTGGGCGTCAATTTTACACTTTTAACAAAAAAAAACAAGTGTACAGTTGATGGCAAAGTTCTGTCGTAATCCGAACCAATACCGTATGAAATTGTTACCACTATAAGAATTATGTGCAACCTGGTATGATTGAAAACACAGAAAAACCACGCTTAAACGGGGTTACGACCTAGGCACCTTGAGATAGTATAAGATTTTGTGCGCACAATTCAGAAAGAAAACAAAAGTGTGTATAATGTGTTGTCAATCGTTTTTTTGCAGGAGCAATTCTTAAACCCGGATGGAATATATATCAATGAAACTTTGTTAAATAACAATTTGTTAAATATTGCCTTTATTCAAAATTAATTGCTTATATATTCATCTATTAAATATAACAAACATTCTTTGAACACACAGCTTAACGGGATTACCAAGACGGGATGGGACTGATGTCACATTATCTTAGCGGTTAATTGACTCTGAGGTTTGAAACTGAATCAATTACAGTCTCTATGAAATGCAGGTCTGACTTTAGCTGCCAAAGCGAATCTAGCAGCATGTAGCTGTTTGTGTTGGAATGTCAATTCTCGTTTGAGTTTACTAAAACTTTGGCTAATTCGTTATTACTTAGATATTATTAAAGTTACAAAAATAGTTATTTGTTTGCTTACATGAGGCGTGCTTTACTCAGAAAACTTTCCCGATAAAAAAATTGCAAAAAATATTTAGAGGAATAGAATGTTTAAGTAAAAATGTAACAATTAATATGGGTTTACACCGTTCATTTTATGGTCATTGTCTCGTTCAATAGAACTAACGACGCTTAATTAGATTTGCAAGTTTGGTTTCTTGTTTTTATTTTTGTGTAAATCTACACGTTGGTTCCAAAATGGGTTCTAATGGCGAACCAGTTGTAAGCATTTGTGGTGCTTTACTAAATGTGTAGTAAATCCATAGACAGAAAAACTCGGAAGGGTATTTGTTTTTTGGTGCTTGTGGAACGCTCAGATCGGTGAGACCTCCATATTAGCCTCAAGCAAATAAATTTCAATCGCTTGATGAATTCTATTACAGATTTTTAAAGTTTAGCAGAAATCATTGATTTTAAAGATTCCCATACTTTTGCAGGTTTCTAAGATGGATAAAAGATATCTACCTTTTGAATATAAACTTGAGATGTCAGCAGCCGCCTGAGCGGCAACCATCTCTTTTAAATTCGACTAAAATGCACAGCTTGTGTAAAAGGGAACTCTACGAACCCACATAAAAGAAAATGAAATATTATTATTAAATGCAAATTAATAGACATGCTTATTTGAATTATACCCAGTAAATAACCACCAATGATATAAAGAAAATTCTTTCGCTTTCAAAATTTTCGGCAGTTTTCCTCGGTTTAATATATAATCAAAATGTAATTATCTCACTACTTTGAAATACTTAACTCCTTCCAATTATTTCTGCAATAATCTCAATAATCTTTAAAACCCTCCACATGCACATGTCTGTATACCTAATAATAGAATTTAATTTATGTTTAATTTTTAAGTCCCACACATATTTATCAACAGTACTATTCACTGAAATATACAAAGTATAATTTGACCAGTCTGTGTGCCCTGAACCATAGATTCCAACATATACAGGTTGCTTAATTTGCTCAATCAACTCTACAACATCCACACCACAAGAAGTTGATGAGATGTCATGTTCATAAGGGTGAAACCCAGGTTGTTTGTTGGAAGATACATAAATATCTGCATCACCATAACTAAAACAATTTATTTCTGAAAGTTATCATCATAGAGGATGGAATCCCCAAATTGTGTATCATATTTGAAGTTAGGAAATACTTACTCCGAGACTAACTTCAGTTTATATCGACCTTCATTCTGAAAACTGTAGTATTTAAAGTTCTCCCTTTCAATGCTATCATTGATAAATTTCAAGTATTCTTCTTCAAACTCAAAGCTGAATATGGGGATGACACTGTTGTACAGACTCTTCAGGAACAGCAGTATTAGCAGGAAGTTGAGTAACAGCTGGAGTTGATGTATCATTTTATGAATGTATATATTGCTACGGTTTTTATTTCAATATTTGTCTGTTTTGTGCGATTTATATCACAGATTTTTGTGGTTCGTTAACCTAAATGTGTATGTTTGGTTGCTTACGACAAAGAAACACACCAGACAGTCATTCAAATAGGACAAATAGTAAACGAGCGGGAGAATCACCACACAAAAGATTTGTTGCATTTAAAAGTTTATTTTTCAATTTTTTTGCAGACATTTTCTCATTTTCGTTACTCTCATCATCGTTAAACGTATGCTAGTGAAACCAATGAAGGTAAAGTTCACTCCACATGCATCAAGCATGACAAAATTAGTTATTCGATCTCGTCGCCGCTTTTGTTTAACCGACTTGTTGGCTTTGCGTATGCATGGCACGTAATTCCGCAACATACTAAACCAAGGAAATTAATAACAAAAAAACATAATAAAGGGATAGCATGTGAAAGATTCGATAACATCCATGTCCCGAATTACGCCATTAACGGAAGCTGTAACTACGGTCACTAATGAAAGGTGAATAATGTAGTGTGAAGTATTGTAAAGAAAATAAACAAGATAACAATCTAAACAAAATTCGTATAAATGTCAAATAAGTTTAGCAATTTGTCTTTTTGGAGATGGTAATTTGATTCTCTTTTACAATGATATCACCTCGAGTTAAATTTAAGTATTTGAAATATTGAAGTGGTTTTGAACATTGAAACTCTGCTGGTATTGAAACGGTTTGTATCACCCATTGCTGCAAACAACGTGGCAATGTTTGTATTATTTATATTTAAATTATTGTTGGTGTGTGAGGAGCTATTGCAAACTATTCAGTTGCTGCTGGTGTGGCTGTTGTTGATTCAGTGATTGGTTTTGTAATGCTGTATCTTTTACATGTTTTTCCACCTGAAACATGATAAGTAGACATTTTCAAAACGAAGGGTGAGACGTAAAATTAAAATACAATACTAACAAAGTACCCGACGTAAAATAAGTAAAAGTAGAAAAACATTCGAGCCAATTCTAGAAACATTTCAATACTCAACTAAAAATTGTAAAGACAATTACAGAAATGCCATGGATATAATAATTTCGAACACGTTTTCAATTTCAACGAAATTATGATCTCAAAGTCAATAAAACATCAAATTCTCATGAATATATCATTTTTAAAAGCAACTTTTCAATATAACCAAGTATCACGAGCGCTTCCGATGCTTCTTCCAGACTTCACTCACCACTTTCGTAATGTACTCAAACTCACGACTTGCACCGGAGCTTCCCCTCACGTTCTCTAGCTGGTATGGCGGCGATATCGTCACCTTATCAAAGACGACAATGTCGTTGTTGTTCCATCGCACCTCCTTGATAGTCTTGGCGATGGCGCGGAAGAGGCGCTGCCCCTCTGGCGTCACATTCGCAGACATTTTTGTTAGTAGCCGCCGTTTCTCCTCTACTTGATTACGAATTCTTGTATTCAACTAAAACCAGTCAGTCAAGGAAATGAACAGGCATAGTTGATGGACTTGCAAGGTATTAGTTACCCTTTGTAGATTTAAAGACACAGGCATATCTGGTGCTGTGGTAACTTCCTTCTTCACTTGGAGTTCTTTAACCAGAGCCAGATTGACAAAGTTGACATCATTAAGGTTGTTTGGCCCATTCAATGAGGCACATTCTATAAGAACACCAGGAGTATTGTGCAATATGATGCTAGGAGTGTAAGGTCACATACTCAGTATCAAAATCTTGGTGTGCAGATCAAACGCCATAACTTCGCCCTCGATCTCTTTGTTGTAACACGTCCGGCACCAGACGGTACTGCCGAGTGTAAAGCAGTCGGAGACGCCCGCCATCGTGCGTCCGCGCTGCCGGCAGGGGCCGGTGGTGGTCGCGCGCACCGCCTGTTATCCGCATACACTGCCGCCGCCGGCGCCGATACGCTGCCTTGGGTCTTCGCGATGGGGGTTCCAGGCGCGCCACACACGCGCATCCGCCGCCGCCGTTGCTCGCTGGCCGTTCGACCTCTTCACCGAGTAGACGTAGTGAAGACGCGATTTCCGCGTCTCCTGGCAACTTTTCACTGCGACCCGACGGGACACAGACGTTTCTGTCGTGTTTCCCTTGTCGCGCTCGTGCACCGGAACACTTTGACATCAAGTTGACATTTATTACTTAGGGACATTTCGCTACTTTTCATACCAACATTGTGAAATAACAGGGAAGAACATATGGAAATATGAAAAAATAAAAAGGAAAGCCATAATATTCATGAAGTATTTAAGTACTACCTATCTATTGACTGTATGCATTACTTGTATTTTAAGTGATTGCTTATCCCTAGAATTGTTGTTGACAATCAACATTATTAAATTATAAATTCTACCAAGCGTTAACAACAATACTGAAATTCTAAGTTTAAATAAGGTTTCTACTAAATAAGAAAATAATATACGTGTTTGCGCACCTTGATTTTAAATACTATAAACACAGCATTCAGTTGTGCGTCAGTGTGTCATTAAAAACATTATGGAAAGTAGTGCGAATTATTCAAATTATGCAGTTCCTGATAACGGTTCTACCTTGCGACACAAATAGACATTTACGGCAAAAACCACTAAAGGAATATCCACTTAAATACTTAGTTTTCTTACGTTCTAAACAGAAACGTTGACGTTCCCTAAGTTTTGTTTAGGTTAGGCTTTTAAACAATTTGTGGACCGTAAATGTTTGTTTTTTATCAGTGAATGATGTAACAAATGGCAAGTCATTATAGCATGCTAAATGCAGTTCAAAGCTCACTCCGTCTATATACTCAATATATTAGAATAAAATCTGCAGAGACCATTTGTACCTTGATTACTCTAAATCATCTGATCACAATCCAATCTATTTTCAGGGTTAAGTTTAGAAATTTTACAAGGTAACATTAAATTCAATATGGATATTAAAGAAGTAGAAGTTCCTGTTCCATGGGGACGTATTGCAGGTACTGGTCAATAACATAATTTATTTGATGATGTAATGGCATAATTCCTTTGGTTGCAGTTAAAGTCTGGGGTGATGAAGAAAACACTCCAGTTCTCGCCATTCACGGTGTATTAGACAATGCTGGGGCAATGGATCTTCTCATTGAACAACTACCATGGAATTTCTGTTACTATGCGATGGATTTGCCAGGACATGGCAAATCCTCCCACATGCCACAACATGCAATGATTCATACTGTAGATAACTTACTTGCATTCAAAGCAGTGACTGCATATTTTAATAGGGGAAAGTATATCTTCTTAGGTCATTCCTGGGGTGCACAAATTGCGCTTCTTTTTACAATAATCTACCCTGAAATGGTCACCAAACTTGTAATGCTGGATGCTGTGTTCATGCACCCAATAACTTCAGGAAATTTTCGACAAGCAATGATTGAATTTCACAAATTGTACTTTAGTACAATGGACAAACTAGAAAAAAGGAAAGCACCGGAATATACGCGCGAAGAAGCCTTGGACAAAATCATGCATGAGAGGAGATATGGCGAGATTAGCCAGGAAGGAGCTGAACGTATTCTCAATAGGAAAATGATACCGACAACGGATGGGAAATTAAAATTCGCGACAGATCAGCGCTCGAAGTTCTTCGTGAATTTGTTTACTGACTATCGGTACATCACGGATGTCTTGAAGAAGAATCCAGTGACTTGTCCGGTGCTGATTATTATAGCGTCGAAGAGTTTAGTACGCTCTGCTTTCTTTCAACCAGTTTTGAAAGTTTTCCGGAAACAGAAGAATTTTTTGATTAAAAAAGTTAAAGGGAATCATGATGTGCATAACGATCATCCGGAGAGGGTTGCGCCTATTATTTGTAAGTTTTTGTTGGCGGAGGAGAACAGTAATGAGAAAAAGGGAGTAAAGAGTAAATTGTAAATTAATTTATTTACTTGATGATGGAGATGTGGCTGTAGGGTGCAGTATTATTGTCTATAGTTCTATTAAATTTTTAGAGTTTGGGAATTAATGAAAAAGGCATACAAATAAATGTTTTATGAGGTGAGTACTGCGTTTATGCACCATTGAATAATGCTTTCATTTGTTTGTTGTTTTTCAATAGGAAAATGCTCTAAATTTTGTTTGTCACATTATAAACAAGTTATTGAGGTTGCCTATCTGGAGAACACACAAATTCGTTATAAAAATGCGTCAAATTTACATAAACAATTTGTTTATTAATATACAATAAACAAATTGTTTGTTAAAATCATTTCACATTGCATTTGTTTTAATTTATTGTGCTGTATAACAGGTTGCCTAATTTAAGCCTTCACAAAAATTATAGAAAAATTAAATAATTCAGTCTCTTCATTTACCAGTTATGAGCACAAATAAATGTAAATCAATATTTTAGCTAATTTTGCTATTTGTTACAGTTTGCCTTTGTTTTAGTTTAGTTAAATATTTGTTTTTCGATTTTAGTCGATATTGCACGACGATTGGTCGACTTTCACCACCTGTTACCAGCGTCCCGCATTTTGTGTCAATCGTGTTTCACGCGTCGTTCTGCATCCTGCTGGGCCTGCAAGGTTCAATAAAATGTAAAATTTCTGCAAGAATCACTCACGAATGATTGCATCCAGTGTATGTGTTACCCAAGCGAGATAAATAAGCATTTCCAAGACATTAAAATGGCTTCCAACGTCGGCACACCGAAAAACATGTAAGAAAAATCTCTTCTCTAAATCACGTCCGCCATATTTTTACAGAAAAAAACAATCGTTAACCTTCAAGAAATTGACCAGAGATTAGAAATTTCAGAGTTACAAATTAGATTTTGTCGCTGTATACATTAAAATACATTGAGTTTAATTTGTTTCCTTTAATTTTTAATTCATCAATGTTGCACATAGTACTTTTATTTTATTGTGAATTATTGTCCTTGTTTACATATGCTTTTTTCTAATTTTCTTTACATATGTGTGTATTTTATTCAATTGTAGCACAATGAATGACTCTGGATTACCAGCCATGTTAGAGTCCACCCCAAATCACAACCAACTTCGCAAAAAGTTTACCTTCAAAAAGCATCTCTATCGAGGTTTCCCTAATTATCTAGAGCCTTCCCCAATTCCCATCACCTCAAGCACTCTTAATGAATCAGTGCTTGGTGGCAATGATTTGATGAATCTCAAAATCACTCCAGATGTGACTCAAAGTTCTTCTGGCATCACATCACCGACAGAGTTCTACCGGAATCATCAGAAGATATGGCAGAAAACCCCAGTAAAGCTTTCATCTACCTCCAAGCTAGGATCCCCAGAGAGAAACGAACTGATTTCGGGCAGGAAACCTACGCCGATGAAAGGAGTCACGCCGAGGTTAGCAAAGAGCTCACCGGCGAAGAAACGACTGTTCGGTATTGACAGGTGCTCAACGGTAATCAAGAAAGACCCAGTGCATTTCTTTACAAAGCAACGGAATCTGAGTATGGTTGTAGGAAAGATCTTTGGAGGATTGAATGGATGTGATCTGCACAATTGTAGGAAGGTGAATCAATTATGGAGGAAAACAGTTGATTCTTTTCCTGACTTCAATAAAGCTGCAGTGGAATTTGCTACTGCAGTTGAAAGAGAAAAGGAGAATCCTAGGAATGTTTCAAAGTTAATTGATGCTGACAAGAGCATCAATAATAATTGTACAGCCAATAAAAGTCATGGGAATAAGAGTATTTATGTAAGTATAACAGTTTTTTATACATCTTTTGATTAATTTTTTCACATCTGCAGGATCGTCAATCATTAAATGAAAACCAATCCATCACAAAATGCACACAATGTATGCACCCTACTCAAGTCATGGAGTTCAACATCGGCCAATGCCTTAATTGTGGATACATCTCCTGTAACAAATGTTTTTCATTTGCCTACTCCCCAGAGAACTTTGTCGATCGCTGCAACAGCAGTGCTCTATTAACATCATCAAGAGGCAGTCTTCAGCGAACCAGAACACTGATGGATAGTCCACCAAGTTCGCAATTATTCTCATCCCTATCCGCATCATCTCCACATAATCGCGATTTCTCTGACTTCACCTCCTTCTCCAGGGACTCCTGTTACTTCTCTTATGAGGACATACCAATGAGTTCGTCAAGATTGGAGGATGATGACAAAGACAAATCTCTTCGAGCATTTCGTGATACCAATGGACGTAGTGCCAAGCGACTCTCTGACGAAAACTCCATCCTCGAAAGTCAGAAAATCAAGAGGCAGGCGAAGCGGTATGCACCTGTTGTGAGGATTAAGAAGTCTCCGGAGAAAAAGCCGTGGCAGTCGCCGGAGAAGGACCTGGAGAAGTCACGGGGTGTTGGTACAGCGCAGAGTAAAAAGCGTCTACGGCGGCTAGCGTTGTAATCGTGGTGAAATGTGTACTAGTTTCTATTGTGTGTAATTTATGATTTGTAATTAGGTAGGTCTGATCTTGATTGCTGGATCTAATTATGTATTATGCCACGACAAGTTGTGTCATCTTCTAAGAAGGTGATGTGTATTAGATGTTAGTGGTTCTTGTGTGGAATCGATTTATTGTGTAATTCGTAGAATTAAGCGTGCGTTGTTGAGGCGAGCGCATTGTAGGTTAGGGTTTTATTATTCTAAATAATCTCAAGGACTGCTGCCTTGTGCGCGAAATGTGATGTACATTCTTTGTATTTTAATACTACTGATGATATTTCTTAATAGAAATTTTAAAATATTCATTGAAATTACCAGTTGCTCTGTAGTGCGCGGATGTAGGACTGCTACTTTTGCCCTCCGCTGTGTCTATAAATGCGCTGCAAAAGTAGTGGGGTTGTTTCATCCCTGGCTTTTCACTCCATCAGTATCGCCCTCTGTTGACTCCTAGCACAAAATGTACATGCGGCGCAATCTAAGTGAAACTCCACTTGTAAAAAGTAGATAAAATCAAGTATCAACTGAAAACAATTTCATTTCCCGGTTCTAGATTTGAACAAAGGCAATCTACACCGTCTCGGTGGAAACGCGTGCGGGTGCAGTTCTCGTTTTCGTTCGGCGTTGCGCGCCCATGTTCCAGCGTTAGTGTTTGATTTTGATTTCGTATTTTTGATTTTCGTCTTCAATCTGCTGCAGCTTCGTAGGGCAGCCACAACGTCTTTATATACAGCGTGTTTATTTACGGTGCTTATTGTGATATTAGAAGAGAGAAGGAAATCTGTAAGTCCTCAATCACCGGTAACATGACGAGTTAATTAATGTTTTGAATGTAGAGGAAAATAATAAGAAAAATAATGGTGACAGATTAAGGAAAGGAATAAAGCGAGGAAAAAGCAATACAAGGAACTACAAGAATTTGTAAGTAGTCGTGTAGCAATGTGTTGAAATTGGAAAAGTAGGAGAAGGTGTTGGTCCTTGTATAATGTCTAACGGCCGCCGTTCATCCATCGACGAACATGTAACATTGATTACAAAATGAAATCAATTTTCTGTGAAATGTACTGCTAAACAGAATCGTGATCGACAACCTTACCGCACCCTGTGCCAAGGACTATCCGTCCACAACCTCGCCAATACCTTATGTTGAATCAAGGCACTACTCATTGATAATCAACTGTCCTTCTCAATTGTTCCTAAGTAATTTGTCCTTGAAGCAGGCAATGTCTTAGAATTCTAGCGAAATGTCTAGTCTAATCACGATTGATCATCAATTTAAGGCTTAGCGGTTCTATAATTTAACCAAAATCAATTAGGACCTCTTACGGATTCGTAACTTGTAATTGTAGACCCTCATGATTGACACGGTTGAAACATGTCACTGTACACCCTTGTCATGGTTGTAGACTACACAAAATTTAATTTTATGACTTTGTTATGTCTTGCACGTGAACCCTTTCTTTGCCATGCTGCACACATTCTCAAATTTCATCTTTCTGAAGCAGCTTTGGCTAATTGCCGTACAAAAACTGGTCCACCTCTAGATTTCCAAATCGCAAATGTCACATGCGTGAAACATGAAAATTACCTTGTTGTTTCTTACCTGATTGCTTAAATATTGTTATATTGGCTTGTGTGTTCACCCTGTATGATGCATATTGGATTTTCGGTGACTGCGCAATGTGTTCCCCATTTCGCTTTTGCGTTGCTCGCGCTTTCCAAGCTGCAGTCCTATCACGCACGCAGCTTTGGTCGCAGTTTCAGCAGGCCCGTAGTTAGTCGCCAGTGTAACGATTATTTCAGCTGTTTGGTGCAATTAATTAATTAATTCCCACTGCGTCCCTCACGCGCCATCCCCCATCCCTTCTTTTAAAAAAACATTGGAAACATTGGGAACCTTGTAAACACTCGTAACGTGACTAGGAAAGTTCGCAGTTTGGAAAGAAAGTTTTCAGTTTGCATAATGCAAGAAATAAGTTGTGCATTTACATCGGCTTTGGAATGTTTGTGATTTAGTGTGATTTGAATTGAGACGGTTGAGTTATTGGTTTAGTGCTTGCCAGAGTGGCAAGGTGTTTGCTGATAGAAAAAAGCGCAGATGCAACGGACATCATTGATCAACGGTAAAAAGGTTGGAGTTGCAGAGTGACTGTGGAAGCAGTTGGAAGAAGTGGTGTAATCGGGTGAATCAAGTTGGTCAAGGTGCGCCCCCTCCTCTTAACACGCAGTCTTCTCTGCGTTAATCTATCGCATCCACAGCTGAGGGGTGCACTTGAAGTACAGCAGCGCAACATACAGCTCAACATGTTGAGAGTGGTGCATTGAGCGATTGGCTATGTGAGTAAACAACCATCACACTTTGATTTCGATTGTTTCCCTCGTCTGTGGTTTGTTTCTAAAATTGTTTGCATTGTGAGCATTGGGGAAGTGGTGTTGTCAGCATGAGCGCGCTTGAATTAAAAATAAACACGACCGCGAAAAGCAGTGCAGGCTGTTGTTGCGTTGCATCCCAGCAGTGAGTGTGCATTTGTTCCTCTTTAAACGCATTTTGTCTAGCAGCATTGATTTGATCAAGTTTAAATTAATGTGTGTCTAGAATAGTCGATCTACAAAAATATGTGGAATCATAAGGGACTGGTTACGCGCTGAAAATTCTACGACAAACGCTTCATTAAAGTACCTAAGTGATGGAATGTGCTATTTTTGTTAAATAGCTTAGTAATTTTTTGAAACAATTTCAGTACACGACGCCATCACATGAATGTTGGCGAAATAACAATAAATATTATACCTTATTGTCTGGATTGTCATTTTGATAAGAGAATATCACCTGGTTAAAAATAATAATTCGACTCTATGTTGCGCATTCTCTTAAGAAATACCCAACATTGAGGTGTAAGACTTTAGTTAAAAATGATCGTACTGATACAACAAAGCAATTAGAGCTTGGTTTGATTCCTTGTTTTGCCTAGATGCTGATTCCATATTTCTAGTGTTTCCGCAAACAAACTAGTACTTCCATCCCAAGTTTTGTGAAGATAGATACTTGTGGAAGCAAACAAAGCTGAATTCGATATAATCAAAATTCCACATCTCAGTGTTGTTGCAGACAAAAGCCACAAAGCGAAATAATAAAAATAGACCAAATTACTTATGATTCCAAAGTGGAGCTCTTTGTGCGACGGTTTCTACGAATAACTATACTGCTCCTCGAGTGCACAAAGAGAAAAATTTACATTTTACATTAAAAATCAATAATTTCTCCACGTGCACTGTACAGACAGGTTGTGTCGTATACATAGCAGCTTGGCGGGTGGTTGTAATATTTGCCACAGACAGAATCAAATTTACTTAAGAAAAGTGCAAACACCAAGGAGGTGTTTGTCTTTCTGTGCAGAGAACTTTGATGGTGTTTGCCTATGCAATAAAGACGCGTGTCACATAAATGTATCGATTGTTCAATGGGACTGAAACTGAAAGTGTTGACTTTACTCTCCTTCCCTTTCTCAGATGAACTCATTCGTAATTGTCAATGTTTGCCAATTTACGTATGCGATTAAAATTTTTCCGAATTTTCTCATCTTGGCAACGAAATTTGCTAACATTTTACTGGTGTCTGCTTTACGACCATAAGCTTTTGTACCGCATTTATCTTCGATTTGTGAAGGCAACTGCTTTCTCTCGCTGTGGGACCATTTTTTCCGTGCCTGTTCCTGCTCCGGGAATGATTTGCGTGGTCGTTTGCCGTCCCACTGGCGGCGGACGCGCGCTCATCGACACTCTTTTGTGCGTGTGGCATGGTGCGGCTTTGTTGCGGAGGCGGCGGTAGCGTGTGCAGCAGTATGTGCTGCACGCGTGCAAGCAGAAAGTGGGTCACGGCGTCCGATGTAGGGACAATTTTCTCTCACTCTCTGCGCGGCCCTGGGAAATCGGATGGCGCGCGCATCGCTTTTCACTTTTCTCGCGGCACGCGCGACGTGTGCAACACGCTGAAAGAGCGTAATCTTGACACATTTTCCATTTACCAACCCCTCTATGATCCGGGCGTTTTCATTCGTTTTGTTTGCGTTCAACCTAATTTGATGGGAATGCATCCAGAAACATTTACACCAGAATGTCGATACTAAAAATAATTGCAATTAGTAGAACTAGCGTATTATACTTATGTTTTTCACTAATATTCGTTGTAAAATCATGTTTGCAGTTTGAAATTTCTGTAAGTTTGTTGATGTTGGTTTGCGACACTCGGTCTACCACTAGATTCTTTCCATTGCGCAGTTGGCAGCTCTGCATTGCTCGTCTTTTGTTTGTGTCGGTGGGGGGAGCGCGATCGGCGAGTGCGCCAAGCTATTTTCAAGAGCTCCGCGAACGGCTGTCCGCGAACGCCGCACGACGCGCACCACCGTGTGTGTGAATCCACAGCTCGCCTGCCACCGCCGCAGCAGTGGTCGCCATCCACAACGCCGCCCCTGCGCCCGCCGAGTAGTTTAGTGCGTTGGACGCCAGCATCGCCGCCGTCGCTATCTCTAACCCGTGTCGGCGCTTCCACCGTTATCGATTGCTGCGATTGTCTCGCGCGCGGCGGCAGCAGCAGGAAAATCCGCTCATGACGCCGCGGGGTGACGCTCACTGAGGGCATCGAGAGTCGCCGGGGACATCTTCAGGGTAAATAATGCTTTCGTTGAGTCTATCGCCGCGGCTGCAACTTGAACGCGGCGAGATTTGCGGTAATCAATGTTGATGGTGATTACGTGCGTGCGATTGGCACCCCTGTCATATTATCTAGGTAGTAAAATTCCCCCCATATTCATCAACCTGCTCTCCGACATGTTAATACTTTGTTTTTATAATTATCAGTTGGACATTGTTATCGATATATCCGTGAGAGTGCGGATACTGAAGGGTTGATAATAATGTGCAATTACTGCATCCAGAGGCAGGTTTTGCAATTTCTTGCCGACATAAGACGAAGTGTTGTGTATTCTAACCTTACATTTTTTCTTGACAACTTTTTGTTAGTCATAATTTACCTGCATGACTAATTGTTTACTGTTCACTCTTTCATTGTGGTCTTTTCTAGTTTGCTGAAGACGTGAAGAAGTAACGGCGTCAAGCTGAACGCGTACATTTGGCAGTCGTCGGCGTCGCGCGAAATGTCGGCGCAGTTGGGCGGCAAGAAGTCGGGGGGCAGCAGCAACAGCTCTATGGTGATTACCCCCGCTAGCACGCCGGTCAACACCATGGCAAATGGCCAACAGGCGAGTCCACCCCCAAATAATGCTCCAAAATATGGTAACATATTACTTCACTACATCAAGTTCTTTCTTTGCAACTGTACAACTACTTCTTCCTTTGCATTTAGGTACCTTAGTCCCCAACAGAATATTCGTCGGCGGAATTTCGGCCAACACAACAGAGACTGAGCTACTGCAACTTTTCAGCAACTATGGCACTGTCAAAGCTGCCAAGATCATTCAAGACCGGGCTGGCGTCTCTAAAGGCTATGGCTTTATCACGTTTGAGAGCGAGGACGATGCTAAACGCCTGCAACGTGATCAGGATAACATTGTTTTGAGGGAGAGGAAGTTAAATATTGCACCTGCAATCAAAAAACAGGTAACCACACAAATTATATGTCCTTGTTTTATTATTGATAAAAATAATAGTTCATGATGCTGCAGCCATTCAGTCGAGCATTCGACGGATCTAGTCCACCAGCAGTAGCGCCTGGTTTTGCGCCCAACTTTTTCCCACCGGGATCGATGCCGTTCTTCCAAGGTGGGCTCGCGTACTACCCGCAGCCGCCCTCAGGACCTACCGATCCGACCACACAACCTCCGGCTGTTTTTCAAAGTAAGCCGACATTTTCAATTGAATCTAATTAAACTAGGAGCGTGTGTGAAAAAAGGAATAATTTATGTGCATTTTTAGCTCCCTCCGTGTATCCACCGCAGTCTGCGCCACCACCGGCCGCTCCTTACCAGCCGGTGATGTTTCCGCCGCAGCCAATCTACATGCCCCAGCAATACCCGATGCCTATGCCGGTAGGTGGTGCGATAACGCTATGATTTAACAGCTCCCGTCCTCCCCCCTACAACATGTCTCGCACACCCCTCGCGGTTGAAATTAATTCAACATGATGTCTAATCTTATTAATCAGCGAAAGGCGTGTTTGTTCTGTGCGCTGTGCGTATCTAGTGTTCTCTCTATAATCTCCCCGCTGCCCCCCAGCTGATTGCGACTTTGATTGGATGGTGTAAGGTGAACGATGGTGTTCTAAAACTTGTTGTTTTCTTTCTCTGTGGGACGCGCAGTCCAGCAACTACATATCGGAGGGCCTGTACCCGGTGTCGCAGCCAGCGTACGTGTTGCTGGACGGCCTGCAGTACTGAGGGCCACCGCCCCCGACCCTCCGCTCGACCCCCCACTTAAGGTTATTGCCGCCGCACTGTTGGCTCAAATTTAGCGCCCGCGTTTTACTTGTCTTTTGGTTGCGATTCTTGTACATATGCGTTCGTTTCTTGTTAGATGTGCACGATGTTTGTGTTCCTAGTGTGCGTTTGTGGTCGTTGTTTGCCATCATTAATCGATTAATTTCTCGTGGCGCTGCATTTCACACCGCTCGTTAACTTGGTTTGGGCATGTGTGTTATTATATTACCTTTCGTTGCTCTGTGATTGATCATGATGCTTATTTTTGTCTTGAGTAGGTGCGATGACTTGCGGGGTGGATATTAATATGTTTGTTTTGTGGGTGGTTTTTCAGTGTGACTACAATTTTTATGCCAATGGCGGAGCGTCGTACGCAGGTGCTGCCGGTCAAAGTGGCGGCGCACAACCGGTTATCGCACAAGGTGGTCAGTTGCAACCGCCGCCACGCAGCAACAGTCCACCCCGTCCGCCTCCGCCCTGCTTCACCCAGCAGATGCAAGCCACTGCCGTCGGTGGCTATCCCGGCCAGGATGTCTACTACAACATGCCGCTGTATCCAGTCGATAGCAGCACGTTCTATCCGGACCCCGTCGCCCTCGAGGCAATGGCGATTGCCTCCGGCGTCGTCCCAGAGGTAAAGACAACAAGCGATTTAAAGCCTAGGTTACTCCTCAAATTGTTAACCATGTTCAATTTTCACTCACACGTCTCTGATTTAAACTAAAAAAAAAAACAAAACAAAAAAAAACACTTGTTGACGAAACACAATGGCGGTATTTTAGGATTGTCTGCACCATCCACCGGACGATTATAGCACGTCTGCCAGGCCAAAAAGCGGCAGTAGCGGCGGCGGCGTCGTGATGCGCCAGCCACCACCACCGCCGCTTTCGGCACCACCTTCACAGCCGCCTACGCCGCACGGCTGCGAGCAGCGACAGACTGCCACACCAGTCGTGTCCCTACTCTCGCTCGACCATCAGCAAGAACGTGATTTGTTGTCAATGCAGAGCGGTCGTCGACGCAAACCGCCACCGTCTACACCTCCCGCCGTCCAAGTGCACCACGCCTACGGGCTGCCACCGCCGCCGCACATACCGCACGTCACCAACGGTTACGCGCCGTATCATCCCGCTGCCGTTTCCTATGATTATGGCTATGCCCAAATCTTGCCGGGTTACACTAACTCAACCACCCCCGTTCAGCACAAGTCTGCCACCAATGGCTGGGCTGATGCGAGCATGAACGTCAGCGGCCACAACTCCAAACGGCATAACGCCCATTCGTCTGCGATATACGCGGAATTTCAGCCCGGAGGTGGCGGAATTACTCCTGATGATTCCAAGCAGTCCACTGCTACTCAACCGGAGGATAAACAGCGGCGTTACTCACAACCCAATTTCCTGCCGCGCCACGGGCAGTTTACGCCCCGATCTGGATATACCTATTATCCATCTACCAACAGCGCACATCCCGGGGCCGGTGGGAGCGGTCTTAACTCCAGGCATAAGCAACGCGTTTTCATACCCACCAGATCACAGTATCGCAACTCCAACCGACGCTTTGACGGTAGCCAGACGCCATTTAACGGCGCTGCACCCGTTAATGGCGTCAATAACAACATCACCACATCAGTGCCGTTCACCTGCAGTACAGGCCCTGCGTCCGAGGGCAAAGCATGTGCACGCGGCCTCTCGCGCTCCACACCTCCCTCACCGGGTGCTTTCGTTTCACAGATGCAGCCCGTTCCGCAGCAGATTCCGCAGCACTTTGTGGCCCCCGCTCGCCACCGCAGTCGGCGCACAGTGCGCCGTGGTGGCGGCCTTGGCGAATGCGGCGCTGGAGATGCTCCGCTCACCAACACCGGCGACGGCGGCAGCGGCATGGGCGATGTGTGCTCCAAGATCGACGGGCTCAAGCTGTAGATGCAATCCCGACACTCACTTTACACTCACATCCCTTGGGAACACGACAAACTGACTGATGGTTGAGGTTTAAGACTTTGTAAGACTGCTGTGTTGGTGCAGATACTTAAAAACATGGGGGCTGCGGACACACTAGAGAGAAAAGTAATATATTTATTATTTATATACATACCTTACACGACTATAGAGTGGTGGTTTGCTCCTGGAGGAGAGAGGATGTGATGACACGAGACACAAACACACTACTGATACAAGTAACGTAGACTCTGAATTATGATACACAAAAAAAAAACGCAAAAAAGATTTAAAGTATTATATCGATTGTTGAGGATGATGTAAAGAAAAATGTTTTAAGTTTTGTTTTTTTATGACTTTTTGTTGGATGGCGCGGAGTGTTTCCAAGTTGGTTTCTGACGGGACGCGAGTCGCACGTATTGTTGTTAAGACGTTATTCGCAATAAGTTACGTTGTTGTTCGACAAAAACAATTGACAATATTCGTTACAGACACACCACTATCAAAAGCGACAACCAGCATTCTTGACACGTGAGATGCTTGATTGCTATGTGATGATTGTATTGTACATTGTAACTTCATTCGGTAACGAAGCGGAAAGCAGTGAATCTTGATGAGTGAGCAAAAGTTTGTAAAAAAAGAAAAGAAAAAAAAATTGTTGATATGCTATTGTACGTCGTTGTACGATATGTAATCCCCCCCTCTGAGAAGATGAAAATGCGCATGATTCTCAACCCCTATTACACTATTGTTACATTTGTTTATAATTATTGGAGATTTGAATAACGATGAATGCGGAAAGCAGCGATGTTTCTCAAAGATGAAAACGAGTAGTGATAATACATTGATACTTGTTAAGGCTTAGCTTGTAAGGTAGGTTTAGCGACTATTGTTAGGTGAGTCTCTGACTTTAAAAGATACATGGCGGCGCGACTGTTGGAGGCGGCGTTAAAACGCGCCCGTCGCACGCCAATTGAAGATACATGCGAGTACCTTAATTTAACACGAATAAGCAGAAACAATATTTATTGTTAACTAGTGTATAAGGCTATTATTATTACTTATAACTATTTTGAAGATTATTTGACGATGGCGCCGCACGCTGATATTGTAAAAAGCGCGTGCGGCCACTTTACAAGAGGAATATACTGATTACGCAAACTGACAAGACGACGCAATTGTTGGAGGACGCTGGACGAAGGAAGCGACTTTGTAAAGTAACCAATGAATATGATGAAACCCCTTTAATATGCCGTATGGTACAAATCGTAGTTGGTAGTAGTGGTGACTAACAAATAGCAGTATGAGACCAGCGACTAACTCAGACGATGATGGATAACGAGCCTAGCCGGACACAAATCTTAACGGTAGTGGTCGAGTGATTGACAGTAGACAACGAAATTTAGGCGGAGTGTAGTAGTTAAGGATGAAACCGGCCTATTACTTTAAAGAGGAAAAATAATATTGTAACGTGTTGAGGTTTATCTCGATGCAGCGAGGCTTTCTTGCGTTTTGCTCAGAGCTGCCGTTTATGTTCATATCTTTAAATGTACTACGGTGTGTTGAAGTTCGGTAGAAATTCAAAGACACGGTGCGAAACACGATTTCGACCACTGAGAATTGAAGCCGCGTTTCGCTGCGAGTAGGCTGTGAATCACAGTTGTATTGTTTCATTCTCACATTTTGCATCGTTTCGAAATGTTCCAAAGATTAACACTAGTTTGAGGAAGTGAAGCAAATGACGAACTGTAATTACTACATATAGCGACAAGAATAGAAATAATTATCTCAATACTGAATATTATATAAAGTGTAGTTAGGAATAAATGACTAATGCTAGGCTAGGATGAACAGCAAATGGTAACACACAAAATTGGACGATGAAAATGATCTACTGTACCTAACTAATATGATTAAGACAACCATCACTGTAATAATTATTGATAAGGCGTAGTTGTAACATGGAGATAGATGGTGAGGCAACAGGTGATGCGGCAACTCGAGACAAAAGCAATACGTTTACCAATCGCGCGGGATTTTCCATTTGTCAATTGTCGTCAATTGTTTTAGAAGAGTATGCGAGAGAGAATCTGATTGTAAACGAAATGGCGATCAATTTTTCACCGATAAAATGGCTGCCCCCTTGTCATTGCAAACACAAGCGTTAAATTGTTATTCAAGCAAAAAACAGTTGCAGAATTGTGCAACGCCTCGGTAGGTTGTAACGAAGCCAAATTTTGTTGTGATAGCCACACCGCATCCGTTTTTTCAGTCGAATACGACACTGATTCGCATTCAAAACCGAGCGATTTTTGAGTCGACGACATGTTGTTATGTAGGTTTCGTAGCGCGTGCGTGAAGCCGGAAAGACTTTGCGATCGAACGAAAGACAAGTTATAAATTATACTATATATATATACATACATTATATTATACAATATACACGAGATAATACATTATACAAACTAGGCTAGGACATAGTGGTAGGGCAGTAGCGGCGATGGAAGGGAGGGCGTTTTGCGAAAATCAAAAATTTACTAATTTACCAAATGCGATATTTAACAAACGAAGCTGTGACAGCAACAAGTGAGCAAATGTGTTCAAAACTCGCAAATCGCAATTGATCGCATGATGACATACAATAATTGTAGGTATTTTATGAGGATAACTCAACCCTTAAATCGAATGGACAAAGAGAGAAAAATACAAATAAGAGAGTACCTAATGCATAAAGAATAAGTCACTAACTACTTAAAAGAAGTATAAGAATATAAAACAATAATCACACTACATTTTAAGCAAATACTAACAGAAATAAATTATTCAATGGAGTAAAATAGCAACAAATGCAAAGGACATATTTCATAAGAGAGATGATGTAAATAGCACGATTGCAATGCAGTGGAAAACAATAGCTCTACAACAATAGACTAACTGTATGATGTTTTGTTAAACGGCATCGGTGTTGTGTACATGTACTGATTTAATCATTCGAACGTTCATTTCGATGTGTTTCGGAAAACTGTCAACATTTATGTAATCGAAGAAAGGTTGTGATGTAT
>JAODGC010046468.1:0-33171 GCA_027574925.1 Ecitoglossa quadriceps | reverse complement strand
TAAATTATGACCTAACGATACATTTTTAACTACTACACCTAAAACTAAATAAATACAATTTTATACGCCCAACTGAATACATGATCTACTTTGGCTATGCTGAAGCAAAACCATCATTGGCTTCAGGGTTAGGAAGACATATTATATAGAAATTTGAAGAAATCATAGTGGTTGATTCATTTTTGTTGCAAAAATGCTCTCTTTCCTCATCGCGTTTAGAACATAGTACTAAATTTACTGCGTGGCAAATAAATTAAACTTTGCTTGGTGTTTAAGCCGTCCACTCGAAAAATATATGATTGCCAAGCATACTGGATACTGGACACATACTAAAAGGGTAATTACATCCAAAGCGTGATTATATACGACGAATGTCATAAAACGTACACTGTATGTGAGGTAGCATAGTAGTTTATAATCCTTCTATTGATATGTTAAAATATCTTTAATGGATCGTTCACTATATTGCCAATGGATATCAAGAGAACATTAGTCCCAGAAAACGTAACTTACCTTCTTGATATGTAGCATTATTACAAAGCTCATGTACGGTCAATCCAGTGCCGTGAAACAATTGCTTGAAGTGCTTCTGATGATGCAATTCCATGCACATCCTGGTGTAGGCATGGATGCATTTGAGGGCGTCCTTCAGCTCACTACAAATATTTTCGTTAATGTACGGTCCTCATGGCAACACGACAAGAAACTTTCCCCACATTTGCTGGTATCAGTGCGGATTATAGAACGCTAACATGACAAATGATCTGCGGAAGGTTTACTGTTGCTGAGCAAAAAACTACGGTTGACCACGATTACTTTGGATGATCTGGCATGCATGAAGTTAGCATTGAGCAATTTTTGCTTCCAGCTGCAGTCTTCTTCACGTGTATAAATATTTTATAAGGAGGTACGATGCGGGGAGATGTCTTGCTACACCAAAGCGTCGATTACTCACGGGCAGATCTTCTCCAAATCCGTACGGCTTGTGACGAAGGATAACCCTGACTCGGTGATGATGGAAAGCGGACGGGCACATTGGACCAGCTGCTCGTGACCACAATTATGAACTGCACGGGCGTCTAGAAAAAAAAGCCAGAAACAAATATAACTCATGGTGGTTCTGTCGAATTTAGAAAGTTCTAATCAACAAATCAACAAATGCTGAGCAGTAGAGTTATGTCCTAAAATTATAAACCCTAAATTTGACGATTTTCTGTAATTTTTGAACCTACACTTTTTGCACTTGTTGACCAGGTGAGTTTTGCATAAGTGCCTTACTGATTCAGACGTTGGATGTTACAATTATAAGCGATTACAGAACTTTGCATTACCTAGAAGTTTATAAATAATATGTTTGCTAAGGGGTCTTTGGATTTGGCTGTATAGACTGTCTAGACTTTCCATAAAGGGTGTACCTCATGGATTTACCTTTGAATCATAGCCACGGACGCATGTGCCAAATATGCACCTAAAAATTGTACAATCTTTGGACAATAAGAGTAGTTGCTATAAATAACCCTGGACAATTGTGAATTATTTTGCTGCGATTTAATTTACAAAGTCGGTAATCCCTAAATTGTATCTTCTTATAATTTTAGAAAAACTACGAAAGACCTGTTTTCTTATTTAATTTAGTCTCTAGTTGTAAACAAACTTTTAGTATTCAATGTTAGTTTCTTCTCGTATTTTATAGCAAACACGCTACATAGATTTTTAACCCTTTGCACCCCAATTATACCCTTGAAAATGAAAATATCAAAAACTTCTTCTTAATGCGTGTCTATGCTCTTGCCGATCGTAGGCACATTGTGAAAATTTCAAGTCGGTATTATCCTTTGTTTGGGTTACGCGTTGAACGTCTGTCACTCAACCACGTGGTAACCACCTCTGAAAGCTTTGCTTGTTGGAATTAGGTTTTTGTGTCCATCATTGTAGTTATTGTTGATAATGTTTACCTAAGGACATATGTGTCGAGTACTAAACGTTTGAACGAGCACAGGAGGTAACAGTCACTTTCAGCGTGTTTCAATATCAACACTGTACAATCAATACATTCGGTATTATTGAAATAACTAAATGTATTCTCCCTTCTAAATAATCTAATCAACCTGATTTTTAACGGCTCGTGAATCGATTACATTCGACAGCAGCCAGGCCTCCATGCAGTGAAAATATGTGCGAGGTGCGCGCGAATAATTTTTACAATTTGCTCTCAAATCTGCAATTTATTTCGCGTTTCAGTAGGCGAGTGTGAGCGTGAGACGTGGAAATATTACAATTTACATAGTTTCGTACACCCAGCGCTTCGGCGGCGACGGCAAAAGTTGGAGGTGGACGTGAAAATTAAGGCGAAATGGAAACGCGCGTATTACACGGGGCCTCAAGCCACGTAGTAAGTAAAGCCAACACAAAGATAATAGATAAAGTTTGGTGACGAATTGTACTTTAATTCGCCGACTGCGGGCGGCTGCGGTGGTCGCAATGGGCAATTTTCTTTTCTTCATTTTCCCGCAGTGCACTAATATTTTTATGTTTTTATTATTTTAATTTCGCTCGGAAATTGGAGATTTGCACCAAAATGGTATCAAACAGAAAGGAAAAGAAATTCTACAAATGAATAAACTTTCAAGTTCTACATTCTTTGATATGCGTATGCGTGATTTGTAAACGTGAATTAAGTAAAAATATTCAAAGCACTTTCTTCACATTTTGCTCCAAGAGTAAACAATTCTTTTCCAAGCGGATTGTTTTCCCGCTTTGGCGCCGATTTGCATTTAACGAGCTGAGATTACATCCGTAGTTTTTCACGCTTTTGCGCGGAGAACTTTATCGGCGAGATAATTAAGTGCGGAAGGCAGCAGTACGGCGGCCCGCGGAAGTGGCAGCAGCGCGTACTGACGAATGATTGCGTTACACCTTTCAGCGTCGCGTAGATTACATTAAACCGAGATGCCGCGCCGCCTCCGGTACGCGCGAAGTTTGGATCGCGGGATGGCGGGCTAACCGTGCCGCGTCGTGCGACACTTCATTCCTCAGCGTCTATCTTGATTTTCGGCGGCGCGGCGGCTGGGACGGTGGACGACAAACTTTGCGACCCCGCGACTCTCGCGTAATTGCACTTTCTTCTCATTTCTTTTCCGTTGTCGCCGTCGGACGCACCCTCCTGAATCCATGGCACGTTCGCCTTTTATTTTATCTTCTCCGCCTTCAGAGGTGGCGATGGCGGCGGCGCAAGCTAAACGCCGCAGACGCAATAAGTTCGACGGTTACTAATTGTTAATTGGATTTGGCCTGCAGGACGAGGAGGTTGACTGATGAACACCAACTGTGGTGGCGGTGATTTGACAACGCGTAGCTACTTTACCAGCTATTCATAAAACGCATCAATTTCCAATCAGTTTCAATCAATCTAATTCAATGCCACTTCCGATGCCATATAAACAACTGCGGAAAAATGCCTGCTGCACATCTATTTCCATACAAAGCCTCCCTAAAAGTACTTCGCCATTTCTGTCTCTGTACAGGGGGTTTGGCAATGCTTTCGATGCGTGTCAGCGTCACTTCAAAAACATATCAATTTCCAATCGGTTTCAATCAGTTTTGAAGCGGCCCGCGTGACTTGCATCAGCGAGGATCGCAATGGGACCCCGCGTACGACAAGAATACGTCGTAGCAGTCGTTAGCGAATGGGATGGATAAATAGATAAAAGCTTTTCCGATGTGTCCTGCTGCATTGTTTGTGCACGCGGGACTCGCCGCCCCCTAAGTGCTGCCATAAATTTCGCGTTCTCCGTGCGGTCCGATCCGGCGCTAATTTAATTTAACGCATCCACGGACGAAGCGCTAAAACAACATGATCGGACAAGCCAGCTATAACCGAATTATTCACGGCGTTTTTCTATTACGAAGGAGTTTGTATTGAGTGTGAAAGATCCTCTTCTTCTCACACACTTCCCAGAGAAAGATCAACTTGCGCAACCAAAATTCTCCACAAGAATAAAACCTAACATGGTTCGAGTAATACGACATGTAAAATGGCAATTATTGCCGCCGTCCAGTCAACCATTGCACGCACATGCCCTAATCTTGCTTATCAATTCCGCGCCTGCCCTGTGAATAAAGCCAGATCCACTCTGCTTCCGACGCCGCCATCCTTAAATTGCTGTTTATATCCACGCGATGCACGCTTGGCAGCCACTACTTGTTTCACCGCCGCTCGACACCTACACCGAATCCGTGGTGGTGCGGCGTGGGGGCGGTAGCACTGTGCATTACATTGTTACATCGCGCTACTCCGCTTTATGATCCCGACTCAGCGGCGGCCACCTGCGTGATGCGTCCGGCGGTATCCCCACTGTCTTTTTTAATTAAATTAACCGGAATTATGAAGAGCGAATGTAGCACATATGTTCCGGACCAGACCCGCAAGTCTTCACGGATTAATCCAAATATTGTACAGACCTAGGCTATCCTAAGAAACATGTCGGATATGTATGAAAGTATGGAAAAAAAATGCAATGAAAATGGATTGGCAGACTGCTGGAAGTTAAGCAAGCGGAGAGCAATAGCTTATCGAAGTTCTTTACACTTGAAATACTAAAGGACAAAAAGACAAGCCTATGGTCATTAATAATCACAGTTACAGTAACGATGTAATTTTATATAGTAGTAAATACAAAACCTATGACTAGAAGATACTAACGGCTGTATCCTTAACTTAAATATTAGTTAAATGTAAATGAGCAAGGATATAGAATTGTTGTATGTTAGAAACTGAGAAAATTTATTAAGACATATAATGCAAAGAGTATTATTTAAAAATAAAATTGGCAACAATAAATTTTGATTCTTATGACAGTTTGGATGTGAATCCTCAAAGGAAAAAAAAGTAGTAAACTCACTCCCATAACATTAAATGTTGAAAGAATTTTTTCGAATTTTTCACATTTTATCAACGAGACTAAGGTGAAATAGTATAACTTTGTAAATTTCTATATTCTTATCAATTATTTCCAATCTTTAGTAAGATGACATATGATTCATCTTGTGGTAACAATTTTGATTAAGAATTTGTTAATATTAGAGAAAAAAATCTGCAGTTACAATCCTACCCCATCTCACTTGATACCAAAGGGAATAAAAATCACTAGCATGCTAATCCTGGAATGATCTTTGAAGTTGTTTTCTTTTTCTAAGAACAAACTGTGATTTTGAATTGAAGTATTTTTAGTTTATCAAACTAACTGAAGTGTTCCTTCATCATTACGAACTCTTACTGATTGTATTAAGATGACTTTGCTTTGACCTTGACTGAATATTCCATATTGTAAAGACGTTCTCCATGTTGCTTTCTGCAGCTTGATGGTTTTAATTTTGCGTTTGTTACTTTAAACAACTGGTGGTCAGTAAGGGTTAAGGCCGGCAATTCGTAGTCGGAGGATGGATATTTTGGGACTTATAGGATTAAGATAATAGCCGTAGGGATTTGAAGATTGTCTAGAAGTGGGATTAGGTCTGTTTATTGAGGAGCGTTGTGTTTTTTATTGTTTATTGAAATATGTGCGTATCATCTTTGATATCTAGATGTTTGTTGTCTAATTTTGAAACTGATAGAGGTTGCTGTTATGTTGTTAGTTGCATTGAAGGGTTTTATTAGATGGTTAGCAAATGGTGAGAATTGTAAGCGTGGGGGTTTGCAAATATTCGTTGTATCTTATTTGAAAATTCTGGTTGGTTCTTTCTATGTAGTGGCTTGATATGATTTGCATGATATTGTTTTACAACAATATCCATAAATTAAAGTAAAGCCATCTTAATACAGTAAATTTCACTACGGAAATTTCAATGAAACATTGCATCACATCAACAAAAATATAGGTTTCATTAAGAAGGCGATAGATATTCTTATTTGAAATGAAAATAAATAAAAAAAAGTTGCATATTCTCTTTAGAACTTATCCAAGCAAAAATTGGTATGCGCAGTAAATTGAAGCAAAGCATAAACTAAAAAGCACTCAAAGTAAAATTGAAAACCTCCGGGCGAATACATACGAAATATATAGTTACTATAATTAAATCCAGCATTAATTAAATGACTTTAAACAACCACTTGCCAGCAAAAGAAAAAGTTAGATAGACATATATTTCTACTGCGTATTATACCTGTCGTTATATTTTCCATCTAAATTATTTATCAGCATTTGTCCACTTTGTCTTCAAGCCATTGTATACGAAAAGTTCATCAGTGTAAGCAAGATATGAGTTAATTAATTTTCTGTACGCTTTTTCAACGCACTATATGAATGAATTTGATTTGGGTATTTGTGGGCATGATTTCTGCTGGACAAGTGCCCCCGCATGGCATGGGTTCACCAACAAAGTTCTGTAAACTTTTTCAGTACGTTTTAATGCCCATTTTCGCCATCCGGAACATATTAAATGCTGCTAATTAAAATACTCAAGTCATGGCAGGAAGTGAGATGGACCTATAGAAGTTCCGTCAGAAATGAACATTTCACATGCACAATGATCATTGCATGCCACGTATCTGACATGCTGACATCATGAAGCAACCGCCGTTTCTATCGTAATAAACCATCTTCATGAATATTAAAGAAGGTCTCTAGATAAACTGACATGGAAATGCTGTGCAAACATTTCTTAGGTTAATCATGAAATTAGATTCATTTAAATTCATTGTCATTGCTGTTTCAAATGCTAACTGTAGCCAAATGGACAATAATGTTTTAAGGGTTTCAAACCATTTGCACACTTTGCTTACGTCACCTGTATCTGTGCAAGTAACGCGAACTTTATAGAATACATCAAAGCACACATAGATGAAATTAATTCATATTAATTTGGTGCTAAGATAAAGCATTGATGTTATGAATTTCCTATAAGCGATCAATATGCATGAATATCAATGAAATGTACAACATTTTTCGACCATAATCCATGCATACCCGAACCTGCAAAGCCCAAAAATCTAATATGAATTAATGTTCTGTAAATTACAACTTTTGAAGCAGCATTGGAAATTAAATGAAATGACATGCTGTTTCTATTGCACTCGTTCTATTTACACCATATTTTTTATGAGCTATCAACAATGTGATCTATTGCTGGTTACTTGACCATAATATATTGGGAAACAACATTTCCATAATTCTACCATGACGCAAATACAGGCTTTTCTCCGAAAACACACCTCTAAGTGATACGTTCACGAAATGAAAACAAAACTCTTGAAGCTCATTATCAAGGTGCTTCTCAATAAATTGCTACTACACCCAAGTTTTTTCAATTCTATTCAATTACGATACAATTCTCTATTAAAGACGGAAAGATGTTCTTAACATCTGTTATTGGTTTTAAGCCGTTTTTACTAATTTAACAAAGCAATTAGCCATTAATGTGTGAAATAGTATTATTTAATAATTCAAGGCAAATAGTGTCATTGTAAATTGTTAATGCTTAAAATTGATTTATTTATGCACTGCAGGCCTGAATTTCGCAATTGCGTTAACGCGCAAATGTGTGCATTTGTTTACATAATTGCCTTCGTGTAGATATCTGCAATGTGGGCTCTGCCACACAAATTTGTGCATGGTGGTCCGGGCAGCCCAATATTAATGTCGCCCGCTTCTGCATTTTTGCGAGGATATTAATCTGACGCTGCAAGCATACAATGTGAGAGATGTGCAAACACGACACGTTCACATTTTCATTTAAATCTTCACCAACAAATATATAATATATATATATAAACGGCGTATAAAGGACATATAATATTAAATAAAAAAGAAAACAGACACATTTTTACAGGTCATTTTTATTAAGTTTTCCAAGTTAACAGATTCAAATAAATTTGGTTAGATATATCTATACAGTTAATTAGTACGTTATGATAATAGATATAGTATAGTTGTTTAGTCTAGTATTTTATAGTTAACTATACTTGCATATACGGAAAACTTTGTTGGTCTACCAATCTATTAGATGTGTTGTTTTCACTTTGGGAAAGCGTAATTTACTACGTAATTTATGTCCTGTATCCATCCAAAGCAATTTTTGAATAAACTTTGAATTATATGACTTCCTATCAAGTCCTTAAGCCTGTCTACTTTTTGCTACTGTTTCAAGCTATGACATCAATTCAGAAGTTTAGTTATTTTGGTAAATAGTTAGAACAGGCTAGTATTTTCTTGAAATAAATTCAGGTAAATAAGGTGAAATCACCTAATATATCTCTTTTGTTTCAAGATTTATTTTGTCTATAATTGATTGTCTATCTGTTGAAAAATAGTATTTTACAATTACACTTTTATTCGTACAGTATTATGCTGAATAATAATTGGTGATTGTCAAATTACCTTTAAGTCTAATCCCTTTCAGAAAGAATCAATGGCTTTCTAAATTCTTTTTATAAAGATATTATCATATATATCTCAAATGTAGAATGCAAAAGTGGACACCATATTCAGTAGATCCATACGTTAATAAGTATAATGTGTTGCTGGAAGTATTTGTTTTATATTTCTCCATCAACATGTTTTTACGAGGTATTCACTCAAACTTGACGAGTTATGACTATACATCGACAAAGCTTATTTCAATACCGTTGCCATCAAGCAAGCAACGAATGTTTATTCCGACGCGCGTATAAATATGAAAAAAACCACACGAATTACCCTCGTAAAAAGCAATTCAAAGCATAAAATTAATGTTTCTATGGTTACTTACGAGCGCGTGAGCCACACACGAGCGAAATTACGACGCGCTATGCAAGAATTCGCAAGACCACACTTGCCACCCCCAGTGCATCGTGATATCGGCGCCTGACAATGTAGCATGCTTCCAATTAAAACGCGCGTTTCATTAGCACGCCGGTGCGCAGCCAGGAAAACAAGATTTCCCTTTTAATCCATTCGCACGTTACTGCCATTAGTGCAACTATCATTCGCAATAATTAAGCGTCCGTGGGCGGCTGTAAAAATTTACTATTATTAAACGGACTATTTATATCGCGAAATATAAAATCGATATTTGGGTATGGTACAACAAGCGCGTACTAGCCATGTGGAAACCCCAAAACACTAATCCGGGGACAGCTGGTCGGCTAATGCACCCTGCGTGCAAATGTACAGCTAAAGGGGAGGCAACGCCTCCAATGCCCCCGCCGCAAGTATGTATAATTCACGCTTTTATTGTTTAAGCTTTCGAAGGAAGCGGAATGTGTTGAAGGTGGTATGTTGTCGATGCATGCTAACGATGTATGATTGATGCAATTGCAGAAATCAGATAATAGGAGTTAGTTACCAATTTTAATTCCATTATGAAGTCAACTAATTTTACATCGGTATTATATATATATATATTTTCACGTTATGAACAATTAATTCCGTGTCATTCATTTAGTTGCTGGTGCTCTCATATATCAAACAGAAGTAGGGGCATTCAGCCGTTTGTCGGGGTTTACTTTTTCATTACAGCAGGCGTCCATTTCCTTTGTTTTTGTGCCACCGCTCAAAGGATTAGCCATTCCTTCCGGCTTGCAAAAGGAATTGAAAAATAATTTCTAGTAAATTTGTAGTGCGATACACGTCAGTACCACTTTCACCGCTACCTTCGTGATGCAAACTTTGTGCTTAGGGAAGCAAGATCAAGGGATTTATACTTCTCCTTCATGATATAATTCTTCGCGCTCAAATGTATACTGAGGAGAAACCATAAAGGAGTGATAAATATTATTAAACGTAATTAACACTTCTGAGCGCCCTACGCTGCCCTCCAGCCGATGCTTGGACTTCGGCCGTGGTTGATGGGCCTCTGGAGAATATTAGGCGAGCAAAAGGCGAAAGGGTTAAGTCTCTCCAAGGAGGTGGATTGTCGAGACTCCGGACGCAGGCAAAAGACACTAAACGCAATTTCCTACATGGTGATGCGGAAATATCAACTCTCCTAGAAACTGTCAGGGAAGAGCAGCCCTATTTTTTGTTCCGCTGGAGGATACTTTCCATATTCCACGTAACTGGGTGAAAATTGCTGACGGTGCCACATCAAATCTGATTGCCTAAGTTGACGGAGCATCTCGTTGTGTCCACGTAACAAGCACCCTAATTCGGTGAGCGCTGGCGGCGGCGGTAGCCTTCCGGTGACAACCTGTAGGCAGCCCCGTAGGCGACGAGAAGCAAAGTTGTAAGTCGGTACGCGGTTGGTAACTTGGTCATAAGTTACGTCCCAGCGCAACATTCGCAGAATCAAGCGTGGAAACGAACTTGCGCAGCGCAGTCGCGCTGGGGCGGCGAGACAGTAAAGACTTTAATTGTTGAAAACCACATATGAAAATATAGAGTGCTTTGGAGTGTGAAAGGGACGGCGCTTTAATGGGCATTGTGCTAATTTGGCGAAAGACATTCAACTGTTATTAGCGTCAACCGTGCGCTTGCGGCCGGGCGGCGGCGGCTTCCATCGCTCTCGCTCGCATCGCGCGCAAAGAAGCCGCGGCGTATTGAAGCGTATTTATACGCCTGCATATTGTCCTCGGAAATTTTACTTTGCCCATTTTAGAAATGCTAAATACAATGCGGAACTCTTGTTTGGTGTGATGTCCCTGTAGAAGTTTGCGAGCGCGAAAAAATAACGCGTTGCTTGGAAACACGACGAACAAAAATTACATCTGCAAATGCAGGAACACAGCGTATGTGCACATACGATATTCAAATAACGAAAGCTTAGAAACGAAAGCCACAGTGACAAGTAGTTTAAAATTAATAAATACAAACCACGCAATGAAAGCAAAACATCTCTTCGGTCATGGAACGGTCATGGAACGGTCATGGAATTATCAAAGTCCAAGAATTTTGTATTGACTTATTGAGATAAAGTTATCACAATAGAATTATTTGAAAATTTCAAATATTTTTTATACATTCCACATTCCATTTTTACACATTTGCGAAATTATTTTTGTCAAAACATTTTCGATTGCATAGAATTTTTCCAGATAAAAATATATTATTTTCTAGGTACTTACAAGTTAGCAGGAATGCCGAAAACACAATATTCACACTAAACATAATTTCATAGCGTAACTGCGTAATCTGTGGTGGAAAAAAGTGAATGCCACGTGGGTGGCGGTAGTAGTACCCTTAAGCTCGAATCGTATCGTCACGGCGGCGAACTGGACGGGAATGATCGGCGTCTGCCAGGCAGCACGCTAGTAGCACTCGCCACCCCCGCCGCCACCGGCACTGCGTGTTTACGCTGTGTTGGCGCTGTTTTTCGCGCGCCTCTTGACGTTCCAGAACGTGATTGTTCACACCTTGCCCTTCATTACACCGAAGACAGGATGAAATAATGTCCCTGAATTAATTCTCGACAAAGTAACGGCAAACTAGTATTATTAAGGGCTTTTATATGCTACTCGTGTCTTCATTCAAGCAGCATTCGCCTACTGGTTTGCTGAAAAGGGTGTTGTGGGTCCACAACTAGCAATATGAGTGCAATGTCATCAATGCCTCCACCGAATTGCTGAGTTCATTGCTTTCTTTGATCTGTACATCAATAATTATTTTGAATATTATTTTGAAGGACACTATAACTGTCCTCAGATACAGCAAGTTTCGAATATGAAATTTAATCTTCTTGTTTTTAGCTGTGAATACTAAAATGCATGTTTTAGATTGGCCAGCCCCATCAATTGAAATTTATTCATCTCCATCTCTTCATGCATTTTTTTGCATTCATGCATTTATTTATTAGTTTGTTTCGTCCCTATCGGTTTCCAGCATACGCTTATGCTATCACCGTCCGTTCTTGGTAGATGTTTTCTTCACTTTGCATTCCAACACTGTGTGGGATCCTGATTTCAAGTAACTTTTGCACTTGCAAACCCTCAACTTCATCGAATTTCTACAATGTTCAATTTTCCACTCCTATTTGTGCAATCATAACATGCACACCGCGAAGTTAAACAATTTCTATACCCGCAATGTTCAATCTTCACCTTCAAGAAGATATATTAAAATATAGATTATTTCTTTCCATATATTAGTACTTCCTTCAATGGCATAGTAAGAACTCAATTAAGTTCTTGTTTCACAACTCCATAATTTCTACATGTGTGCTATTCCATGTGCTTATTTACAACCTTAATCTTGTTCTTGGTAGTATTTTGTTGCTTGCTGGTTTTTATCAAATTCAGTTGGTGTTTTCTTGACTAGTGGACATGCTTTAATAACGTATTTTCTCCGTTCTCAGTCAAATTCGCGTAGATTAAGTCATTAGATTGAAATATTTTGCAAACGTTTTTATATATGGATTTCACTTGCCTATACTCATTGGAAAAGTTATCCAAACGGAAATCTAGATGTTTGTTAGAAATTAATTGTTTGTATATGAGCCTTAATTAAAGTAGCCTAGCAAATCATACTCGATTTATGTTGAATCCACACACAGAATTCCTTAGACCACATTCAACCACCACCGGCAGTAAGCAATCATAAAATTGCGCTGGTAGAGTAAAAAGAAGAACGAAGAACAATTCCGTTTCTGCAACATTTCATTTCATTCCCTATTTAATATGTGTTTGTAAAGTTTTATTGCGCTGCTCGGCGGTCGCGGGAGGCGGCAGGCGGCAGGCAACTTTTCGACTTGTCGCGAGACAGCACGGTTCGAGACGCACCGATGCGAGCCAGGAACAACAATCGAGATTGGGACGCGGCGAAAGTTGACGCAGAAAAGTGAAAAGTTCCTTTGTCGGAAACGAAATATGAGTAACAAGGAGACAAAGTAATAGATTGCCAAGGGACATGCAGAGACATAAAATTTGTTGGCGTTGCCGCCACACGCCACACGCCACCACGACCAGCAGTCACCGTTGTTGCGTTGGCCATGCATTAATTTGGACTTGTTGGCAAATGAGTTGAATCCATAAATAATAATCGATGGCACAGACACATAATGTGATCATGCTAGTAGGACATATCACGTGTGAGAGATTCGACATAAATAAACAAGCAAAAGACAAATTATGAAGCAAATTATTCTTTGCCAGATAATGATTTTCTCATGAAAACATCACGGTATTCATTAGTTTATTCATTATCTTTAATTAGGTTAGTAAATTTATTATATACCTACTTACTATTTTATTCAATTTACTTTATAATTAAATAGCTGAAATAGCTTCGCCCCCTGACTTGCAACTATATAGTACACTGCAAGTCTAATTATTTATTTTGATCACTCTTATAACAATGACATAATACATATAATAGTATACAATTTTTAATGTAGATTTGCTTGCTATTGTTTTCATTATCGGTGCATTAGCATTATTTATGTATAATCCTGCCCTTAAAAGAATTCATTATATCTTTAGTTCTAGTGAACCCCAAGGACTTAAATATGTCAACACAATTTTTCTCTTAGTCAAATAACATTACATTTCCTTTCGTTCACTTGAATGCTGCGATTAATTTCGTAAAACTTGTCATCCATTACCTTTAGCCCTTTACAATAGAAGTTTGGAAAAAATACAGAATACGCCAATGATCAGTGATAATTATAAACAAACTTTCACTAATCATTGCTAATTAGCTACTCTCCTGCAACGATTGTGAATGAATTTCTGCAACCCCTATCTGATTACTTGTAGTTATGATAACATGATATAAAAAAAACATGCGTATGCTTTTATTTCTCACTAGAAGACTACATGCAATTTCATTGTAATATCAAGGATTTAGGCTAATCCCTTTCACCACAAATATCAAATAATTCATTGTTAGTATTTGTCTACGATATAAAGACAATGGTTTTTTTTTTTTGGCTTGAAAATATTAAGACTTTGCTAATTTTGATATTTTTAGATAATTCCCAATAAAAGTTTAAATGGCTTGCTGTAATTATAGTAATTTAAAATGTATTGTAAACTGTCCCTTATTTTTGCCATTAAAGCCTATAATATAATTCCGAAAAATGTGGGAAACTACTGGTAAGAACCAGAATAAGGGACATCGTTGGAGGATACAGTAAAACTTTAACAATTTGTAGGTTGTAAGTGAACTTTGCATTACTTTTAATGGACTCTATGTTGGAATATTAAAAGTAACATAATTTTCTTTGCGTTTGAAGACTTTTACTTCATTTTATAATATGACAGAGTTAGAAACTAGTCTTACCTCGCGATGTCTGTTAATCTATACTATTCTAAACTAAACAAATACTTTGCGTACATAATTTGCATAACCAGTGCGCAAGTACAATTTCCCAACTTGCTCGAGTCTTCCAAAATAAACCGATAATAAGGATATTAATTTGCAAACAAGATTTTTGAAAGACATTGAGGTAAAAACAAAACTATTTTGCTTAACGGTAATTCCATGTCGCAAAAAACTGTTGTCCCGTTTTGCACATCTGTGCGTAATTTATTTCTCAACGTAAGAACCCCAAGAAGGCAGAAATAGACGCAAGCATTCCGCGAAACAAATCCGTCGTGGCGCAGATTTGCGTTTTTCCTCGCTATCTCCGCCACCAGCAACGACACAATAATGCAGTAAAGCCTCTTCCGACAATTACATCCGTCCGACAATCACGCGGTTAATGAGGCACACGACGCTGACAATTTCTATTTACGACGCTGTGGCAGCTGTATAGTCATCGTCTACCGCCACCCTCCGGCTGACAACTTAAAACTTGATATGAAGTTGATATGATGTCACATGCATATAGCTCGTAGCGTATTTAAGCCGAACGCGACTGGAAGTCGTTTAACTCTTTCTCAACCACCCCATATAAGATTAAAATTGCGTTTGGAAATGACGGAAAGCCACATTTCCACTGATGTTTCCACTTAGGTATTACATCTTGAAATGCGTTGTTCTGTACTAGTTCAATCTAATTTGGTTACATACTTTTAAAAAACCAACGGCTTTGAGTATTATGTTACGATAATGAGACGTTTGTTGGATTCACTAATTCCTGCTACCAATACAGTCACACAATTATAATCTGGTCGTGTGGGTTGCTCACAAGGTACAGGAATTATTTTTGACTGCAATTAAAATATGATATATAAATAGTCATTTGTGATTTTGTGCTTTACTATTCTGTCTCTTCACTTTTTTTTACTTTAAATCTTCAATGACGTCTTCTATCTATAAGAAGATCATGTGCTTGTTTCCTACTACTCCTAGAACACAGCGAACTTATGGATTTATTTTAAATTATGCTTTAATTTCACAGTTAGTAATTTCCATGTCCATTTTCCAATTTATTTGCGCATAGTATTGCCTTCACTTTTTGACGGTTCTATTCATTTCAAAACTTTAAAATTTATGTGAAACTAACTCTAAGCTTCATCATTAATCCTAAACCATCTTTAATTTGTGAGGCTGCATTGTACTATAAACCTAATCTTATCCCTTTTCTACTTGCATTTTACCCAAATCTCTTCTATTTAATGTAACTATAATGTTGGTATAGCAAATACTGTATAGCAAAAAATAAAAGGATAAAACAAGCGTGATAAATAAAAACAGCCTCGAGATACTTGGATGAATCATATATGGTCCTATTGGTAATGTTCACATTTCATATTTCATAATTCATATTGTTGTCCATCTCAACCAATCTCAACTTAACCCTTGGAGATTCAAGATACCAAGCTTTGCACTATATCAATTATGTTGACTGGTATCCATAGAAATTAAGGAAAAATCATTTCGTTGGCTTCGTTACAATTTGTTACAAAGCCAAATGTAAAAATTGGAATACAATGAATATCAGACACTTTGTAACTAAGTGTAACGTAACGACGATGTATTATTTAAGCAAAAATTAAATTTTTAGTGCAACATACTGCTACCCACATTTATAATTCTGCATTAATTTTAACACTTTGCTTATTAGCAGTTATAGGGCATGGATTCTGTGATATTAGTGAACTGGACAATCCAATTAAGTTGGTAAAAGTGGTTGCTACCTCTTATAAAGGACTTACTTGATTCTAAAAGGCCTATTGTAATGCCTTGTTGGTGTTGCACACAGGATGATGCAAATTGTACGTAGCAACCGTTTTAAATTTTAATAAAGCTCCGAAGCGTGTGGGCTTTTACTCGCCCTTCAAATCCTAGCAGATTCCAGTAGGCGGCTACCAGAAACATTTCACATCTCAGCTTTGCTACACATAGTTTGCTTGTTATTTTGGCATGTTGCTTTCTTCGATTAGTTTTTTGCTATTTGGCTATTTAGTACGCATAAAACAGCAAGAAGGCAACATGCCGAAAATGTTTTTATAACATCAAGTATTTAGTGGGTTGTAAAGAAAACATATCTCAATACAAGAGGAAAACAATCGCATAGACATATTATGGAGCATTGCATTTACCTGATAGTTGTAAAATATAATTTCTGTTCATTCTGAATCCAGCAGTCATCAAATGAAAAAATTCTGCTATACATTGTATTAATTACAAGAGCTTAATTGGAATTGAAGAATTTTGAAGCGTTGCAAATGTTAGATGATTACAGTTTTGCGTGCTTAGCTCTTATATCTAGCAAAGCGCTCTAGACACGATCAGCACACAAATTCACAAATTACTCATATATTCCGGAAATATTGCTCATGCCTGATTAGATTAGGACGTGCATTTCGAATGTAGGTTGTACTGTGGTGGCTTTGAAGCTATATTAATTCATGTGGGATCTAAAATCGTTTATGACTTTTTAGTGCTTCTCTTTGTACGTATATGTGCTTAGATTTTGGCGAAACGAGTTGCAAACTTATTGCAAACGCTTGCCGACATCATCGTAGATGATTTCTGGGTCGTTGGGCTTTCCGGCCTTTGTGGGCCATCCGGAAACGCGCGACGCTGTTTTGCAAACGGAAATCAAAGCACATCCGAAAAGCACGCCTCGAATATCTAGGAAAAAATTGAATGTTTATTCGATTTTGTTTTCTTTTCGTCTAAATTGATAAGCAATTTACACAGACTGTCAAAGTGTCACCATATTCAATCGGAATGCCACACCAAGCTGCATTGCAATTCATCAATTGTCCATTGTGTAGATAAAAAATATTTACAATGAAATATATGAATGAAAACTGTAAAATATTTACATGATACCTACTCCATTTCATTGCTACCACTAATTGATTACATTGCTCAAATATTTATTCAATCAATCATCGCCAACATCATCAACATTTTCCCGATTTATTTCAGTTTCCTCTGTTTGTCCTTGTTATTTTACGTGGAGGGAGCATTTGCCACAGTGCGGTAGGACAATTGCCGCTCATCAAATATGAGTGAACCGATGAATAATTGGCATTCGTTATGGCAAAATTCTATTTTGTCGCATATGTGGTCCTGAATATTTAAACACTGTCAAATGATAATAATTGATATCATATTAGTTATATCCATAGGTCCTCATCCCATATTTAGCCACAAGCAAATTTTAATGCACATTGATATCGTTTATATATATATCTAGCCGGACAATGTAATTGTAACAAAGTAATTTTGTATTAGGTTAGTTGCAACGTAAATTTGCCAGCCTTGGGCTGTAGTAATCACAATACCTAACCGTGTTAGTAACAACGACACAGGACATCCAGGACATGCCACCACATGTAAACTTTTCAATTGGCGGTTAAATCCCTCGCCGCCCGCGCCCGAGGCGTTCGCTGCCATAGTGGCCATACGCGTTTATCTCGCCGAATAATGCGATCATAATATGCATTATGAACGCATTGATTGCACGCGATTGTAATACGATAATAGTGAGTGATTAATATTTTATTGCCATAATCGATATTTATACAATTAATTAATTATCAAAATGTGTAACTCAAACTAATATTAGGTGCGTACTGGAATAGCAACAAGCAATACTTTCTTAATAATCGATCGTTTTTGTGTACTATAATTATTACGTTGTGTTATAAAAAAAAGTTTGCTTGGTAATGAATGCTATAATTTAACTCCTATGCGTGTCATTTCATATTGCGTGCTATAGATTCTTTATTGTAATATCTTGACCAGCATGGTTTGAAAGAAATGACCCAATTGCAAATGAAGAAAGTTAATATAGTCAAGTAAGATCACTGTGAAATCAGTTTTAGTGACAAAGCCTCAAATTTAATCGGTCCTAGTTACAATTAAAATCAAGCTATTTTTGCAATTTATTTTTACCCTCTATCAAAGTATTGACATAAATGATCATATTTTATGATAATGCGATATATCACCTACTACGAGGGATAAACTAGTAGTAAAAAAATAATAAATTTCATCATTTTACTTGTTTGGTGTTCATAAATAAGCACAAAGTTTGGGCGAAAACTTAGGGGTTGAATCAAGGCATATTGTATAAAAAATTCTATGTATTTGCTTTCAATCTTATTAACTGCAAATAACCACGGTAGTTGATGCAATATAATGAAGTGGGAGACAGGAACGAGGCCGATAAATAAATAAATAAGTCTTTTTTGAACATTTCGCTAATCTTGAATAGTTAACGCCTGTATTGAGCAGTATTGTATGCTTAATACAAGCGTACCAATCGATTGCTTTCGGAGCGTATAATATTTTTGTATCCGAAAGATAATGGGTCCTAGTGAATAGTTATTAATACGGGAATTTTAAGTGTGCAGAAGGAAAACAAAACTGAAAGAAGAGGAGTTTAACGTAGTCTATTTATATTCGAATTATATATGTTCGAATGTAGTGGTGGTAATCGTTTGGAATTACCTGAGCTTTTGTTCTTTTATATCAAAGATGGTCATTTTTGAACATTCCTGTCATGGAATTAGTTTTAAATTGAATAAATATGATAAATCCTTTATTCATCTTGAACAACAAATGATATTCATTCTTTTGAAATAAGTTTACTTTGACATTTACTAAATATTTATTATTTTCTAATATGACAACATACGTAAATGATTTTTGTGGCATTAAATATATTCTGAATATCAAAGTAAAGTCATGTCAGTACAATAAATAAAATATACTTAAAATAATGATGAATATACTTTCTTTGAATTTTTTTCTATTAAAATCTAGTTATGTTTGCTAAACCAATAAAATAAACATAATCAAATTGCTCTACTGGAAACCAAACCCAGCCCTTCTGGGTGAGAGCCAGAAATCGCCACCGACACGAGCGGAGAACTTTGAAGTTGCATCTTCTCAAGTGCTTGAGAAAACCAAGGAACTCGTCCAGTCTACACTTACCACCGCCCAAAAACGTCGGATTTTAAACCACACGGTTGTTCCAGCAGCAACATCTTGGGCAACATCCATGCAGAGGAAGAAATTCGGACAACGCTAAAGTTCGTCTGGGATCTAGACGATCAGACCCGGAAAACGTTACTGAGAACATTAAAGCGTACTTCATGTCTAACCCCAGAGATTGTACCTGCCTTTAGTTGTTGGAGGTCTAGGTTACAGAATCGAGGTTGAGACTGGGATCCAACCAGTACGAAAGTACTACCATTTATCGACGCACCCGGAATTGATAGACACACTCCTAAAATTCCAACAAGTAGACAAAGCTGATTGTTGCAGCCCCATTAGCAACTTCTACTAAGTGCTCAAGAAATATCAATTAGACGTGAGGGTTCATGCGACGCCAACAAAATATATAAAGGATATCAAAGCCGCAGACATCGAGGCCCGCCTAACAACATGGGCTATGGTTGCAAAATACCCCAAGTCAGTGGATGAGCTTGTCAACAGTCTGCCATACTCTCAGTTATAAATGCGGATGCCAAAGAGCAACTGCAGTCAGTGAATGCTTACGGAAAAGAATCAACAACATGCCGAATAGGGTGTAATAACGCGCTGGTTTATCAATTGATCTCTGGCGTTCATTGGCTTTTGAGGATTTTTATAAGGTAATTTTTTTTGTTTGCATAATAAGAGTTTATTATTATTATAAAATTAATTACTTGTAAATTAAAGCAGCTGTGGGTTTGCATTTTGCAACTCCTGTGGCCCTAGAAGTTTGGAAAATGTGCTTCAGCCGTAAAAGGAGCTACTCTATCAATAAGTTTTAATTAATTACTTTTGGAATAAGTACGAGTAACTAAATATTAAATTAGAAATTAGTTAATTTTTGATATATTATCAATAAACGCCCTGGAAAATGGACTCTATCGGGATAACAGTTTGGGGTATGTGAATAACAAATACTTTATTTTATAACCAAATAAATACTTTTTATACTAGTAGTATCTATTTGTTTTTATATTAACTACTAGTGCCTTTAACTCAAAAGGCAAAATTGACAAATTTTTAAAACGTTTTAGAAAATGTGCTTTATTTGGCAAAACTACATAGAGTTGGTTTAATGGTCAATTTATAGACACAGGGTTGTACTTTCGACTAGTTTCACCTAATAACATCTAATTTAATTAAAAGTGCCTTTAATTTGAGCTTAAAATTACTAATTCTTACATTTTTATAAAACGCGTCAAAATAAGCTCTAGCGACAAAACTAGTAAAGATAGAATAATACTAAGTATGTGGTTATATCGCCAAAGAGTTTTTCTTTTGACTTAGTTAACATAATTGCGTCTAGGTTTATTAAAAGTGCTCCTAATTGGAAGTCAAAGTTAAGCAAGTATTTACTTTTTGAAAAACACGCTTTAAAAAATGAGACTAGCAACATAACTATGAGGGTACCTCGTTTCGTAGCCAACGAGTGTTGCTTTTGACCATTTTTAATTAAATCTAGTTTAATTAAAAGCGCCCTTAAATAAAAATGACCTCTAGCTGAAAAATTATTGCGAACAGATTAATCGTAGGTAGTTAATTTGGTAGAGAAAGAGTTGTTTCATTGAGCTCTATTGAATAGTTGCACTTATTTATCTCTAGATTTATTAAGAAAGCCTTAAAATTATGCTCAAATTTGACCAATATTTGAATTTTTACAAAACACGCCACTGAAAATAAGTTCTAGCGGGAAAACTATTAAGGATTGATAAACGATAAGTTGATCGTTATATAGCCTAAAAGATGTTGTATTGACTAGTATTAATTAATTATTTCAATTATAATTAAACGTGCTTTAAATTTCAGGTAAAAATTTGTTTATTTTTCGTCATTTTTGACCATTTTCGTTTCCTACATTGAAGTTTACTCGTACTGACTTGGTACGACATACCATCAAGTAAAAAAATTGTACAGAAGTAACTATAAATAATTTCATATTGTTTAATTTCTATTTTATAAGTTTAAATATCGAGTGTAAATCTATGTTTGAAGCAGACCTTCAAATATCTTCTGAGATCTTGATGAAAATGGAAAAATTTTGCAACCTTTGTAATGGTACATAACGCGCCATCTTGTCGCCAATTTCTGTATGCCTAAATTTGAATAGTAACAAAAACAGAAATTTGTAATTAAAACATTTTTGTTCTACTTCATATTATATCCTTAAATAAAATTGAATATACCAAGAGTTACGTTCTCTTGGTATATTCTCCAGAAAATTTTTTGTGTATATATATTAATAAAAGGACATATACAAATTGTTGCTAACTTACCGCAAAAAGGTATGGTAGCTGTTGCATAGTATACATAGTATATGTTTACAAACATTATCCTTACAATTAGTGAGGGGTGTGTGCGCAGTGTAACAAATGTGTTTTCTGTGGAGGGTGAGTGTGCAGCAGATAAACAGAAAACCAGAGTTTAGAGCGGCTGAATGTGAAGAGAAATTCTTAATGTAAAGTGGAAGGTGTCCTTGGTTTGATGTGCAAGTTACAATTGAGCGAAGAGTTTTCTATTAGTTTCAGAATTATATATTAGTATAGGTTATATCACGTATATGTTTTGGGTAATTTTCTGTTATTCATCTCTACCAGCTCGTGAATAGCTGTTTGCTAGATGTTTGCTGTTCCGTGAAGTGCCGTGGTTTTAAGGTTACCCTTCATGTTGTATAAATGCCATATAAACAATGTTGGGGAAGGGTTGTGAAAGGCGACATTTGTTGGGACGTTGGGAACTAATTTAGAAAATAATCTAATTGCTCCTTTGAGTTTGGGGTGTCTTGAAACGACACGTGCGTAGAAAATTCCTTGCTTGGAAGTGAAGATCAAACTCAACATATCTGGGTTCCCACATCCTCACAGCCCGGATGGAGAAGAACATCGGATATATTTGTTGTTATGCTCTTAAAAACAAGCCAAACAAGAATCAAATACAAGTTTATTAATATAATAAATGCAAAGTTATTTCTTATTCAAACAGAATTAATGCTCTGTTTAATTTTTTTCGGTGATCTGCATATGTGAATAACACCCTGGACGTGATGACGAAATTGTAGTCCTTGGTACCCGTGCTTTCAAATTTCCCGGGGCAGCTATATTCAACTGAATATGCCCATTTTACCGATATACTAGATATGCAATTGTAGCACATTTGTAAATAAGCAGGTTCTCACATCAGTAGTAAACAACTATGTAGTTTGGAATAATATCTGTTTTTTCAATAGACTAGATACGATACATAGTGGTTTTTTTCTGGCTCAAACTGACACTTCCATCACTGCTCATACATTTTTTGGGTGACCACGCTAACATTCTCCTACAGTAGTTCGCTATCCATACGGCAAACGAGTAAGATCATCTCCCAGTAGCAATCTGCGGTTGTACGATTCATTAACGAATTGTTTTATTTGGGATATTTTGTTAATGCAATTTAAGCGATTTTCTAAACGTATGGCAACGTACTTAGCAGCTGACGGTCAACTGTAATCATCCTTGCTTTCACAAAATCATTTGATCCGGTTAGGATCGCGTCCTGGTTAAGCTAAGATGCCTGGGGACGTTATTTGGTCAGTGTTACGCCTCGGATAAACTAAGATGGCTGAATGCATTGTTTTTATCAAGGTTATACTGTTTTATCGGAGTGCACCGGTATCGGTGGCTTTATAAATCTTTTGTAGTCTGTTTAGGCACTCATCGTAATGTATCATAGTGTTAATTTAAGTGAAGCCAAATACATTTTGAGAGTTTTATTCCTGTGCGATTTGTGTTGTTGTGAACCTGTTCTCGGGTAGTCGAGGTAGCTACCATAGTAGAATTTGTCGTGTCGTGACAACAATATTTGTGTAAGAACTACACCTAAGCAACTTATTCTTTTGCAGCGTCTATGGATGCACATTGCATAGGAATGTAATTAACGCCAGAAGAAAACTATAGTTGGTAAAGGTGATGCAGCACCGAGGTAAAACTGAAAGTCAAAGCGTGGTGGTCATAAAACGTCCGCCCATTGATACATCTGGTAAAATAGTGAGCTACATGTGGAAAATTGCGGATGGTGGGTTATTCCATGACTCAACAACAGGAAGATATGGGAGGATATCACAGCTCGATTAGAGTCTGCGCCAATAAATGCTTGACATCCAATTTTGTATTCACTTTTATTGAGGAATTCAAGGAATTCACCAAATGCAAACGTAGACAATATTGCCAAAAATCATTATATAGTTTTCACATACACGATATATCAGCAAAATATACATTTATTTTACAATTTACTAGACCAGTACTGATGAGAGCATGTTAGGCGATTATTGTCGACATTTTCCATAGAATCTTTAATTAACTGCGTCCATGCCATAGGCATTTTGTCCGTTTTTGAACTGCTAGCATGTAATGTGTCGTTTGAAGCAGTGTGCATCGGCATTCTCGGCGATGGAGGTGGCGGCAACAAATAATGTGGACCACCTTCATCTTCAGGTCTTATAAGTGTTCCTTTCTTGCATTTACTGCCAAATACTTTTGGCATTGCTGTGCACAATGAAAAAGGAAATTGATGGATGTAAATGAATAAATATTTGTAAAATTATTGAACTAAGTAACAGTTTGACATTTCGTATTTAATTAAGTGAAGGCAATTCATTAGAATTATTTATAATTGACCACAGATGACGCTACCTATTAACCCTTTTAAAAATAAATTTTGTAATAATCATTTTTCGAAGAAAGTTGGTATATACTCCGATCCGTTTAGAATGTTTTTTTTAATTAGAATATTGTTACAGTGTGTTGTAGACCAAGCTATAGATTACGAAGTCATCCCTGAGGCCGTAACTTTGAATATACTTTGTTGGCACAATGTTTATCTTTATTTTAATGATGTTCTACTTTTACACTTCCTGCTGTTTTGGAGTCGTTGAGGCAACTTTCGTCTTGATACCTTTGTCTGTCAACACGTTTTTGTGGTCACCAAAACCTTAAACGCTGAAAAGTTGCAAAAGCGCTTGTCTGCTTTCCGTAAGAGAAAATGCAATTGGAAAGCATCCGGTTTTATTTCCTTAGCACTTTATGATTCAAATTTTATTCCTTCTAATTTAATTTACATTAAATAAATACATTATTTGTCATTCATTGTAACATATTGCAGGAAATATACTTTCTTTATGTCCAATAAATAAGTTAGATGGATTTATAACATTAGACAAAGAACGATTTGAGTAAAGTTCATTCAATTGCTGAACGATGACGATACTACACAGTGGAAACTCGGAAAGATATGTTCTGCATGTTCTTGGTCAATGCATGTTTAACAAAGCCACAAAGTTATCCTTTCTTTGAGATGGTCGGCGGTGGTAGCGTCCGTTCGGCGATACTGTGCTTGGTTTTAAGCTTGGGGGTGGCATGGCAGTTAAAAGGAGTAAACCCATTTATTATCTAATTTTCGTGCATGGAACAAAATCGCAATAAAGCATAATTCCGTATTTCTTTGAAACTAAGCAACCTAATTTAATGCTCTAAAAGGAATTTTGTAAATAATAAATAAACGATTGCGGTTTTTCATTTTTCAATTTTTCCATTTGATTATAGCTTTTAATGGACTTTTAAAGACTGTTTACAACTCTATGAATTGTAATGTTTCTATTCCGGCTTAAGGGTAGAAAAAACTTTGTGGACAGACATTACAACCTTGAAATAAATTTCAAACAATTTAAAAAAGGTTGTTTATTCTTGATAATGTAGTTTAATAATCAGAACTATTCTTATTTCTCTTGTAAGCTAGCTTAAGATGCCAATCTATATGCACAATCGTATTTTCTGAAGGCCCTGACTAGGCAGAAATTCGCGCGCGTCACGACCCCCAACGGTATATAAAATGCGTTAAATTTAGAAGCATATTTTGTTAATGAGAGTATAAATCAACATAAAGACTTCAACTAGTTTAATTATTGCGACATAAATAATACTAGTAAACGTATAGTGAAGAGGAAAATAAATCAAGCCACTAAAGAAACGTAATCAAAAAACGTCTTTCCGGTACCGGACCTTCTGGATGAAAGCAAGATATCTAAGATAACCACGTGCGCGCGCTACATTCTCTTTCGCAATTACACGATTTCAATCAATTTCTTCTATAAAAGTGTAACAAGCTCATAACTCAGCGTGAATGCGAATTAATTGTACGTATTGTAAACTTACAACTTAATTGTACAACCAACATCAAATATTGCTTCATGGATACAAGAAGAATTAAACGTCACCACAGAATTCTTCAGGTAAACTACCTAAACGTACGCATAGGACAATAAAGAAAAAGGTTGTAGGATTGAAAAATGCTGAAACAACGAAAAAGAGTGTGCTTTGGACTGATGAAAGTGAACGCCAACACGCTGAAAGACTCAGCGATGCAATCGAGAATAACGCCAAAACTTGCTCAGGTGGTATAGCTGTACACTTCCCAGACAGAACAATTAAAGCTATGGAGAAGAGGCTTCGCAAAAAGTTCCCGCATGGGTACTACCCAAGAAATATGGCGCTATCCAAAAATATAAAAGATAGTGTTGCAGGCAAACAACGAATTGCACTGTCTGCACCCCAAGTGCCCGCACTGTTGTGAAAGAAGCAACAGGCAAGACAGTCACCAATATCGAAGATAACACTAGCCATATACAATGGCAAAAAGCCATTTCAGCCCCAACCATGTCAATAACTTGTCTTGTCAATAACGATCTTGTCAATCAATAACTCAACAGCAACTACCTCCTAACTATTCATAGATATGATAAATCAGCTGTACAGAAATAAAAACTGCGAACTATTCAGATTTCATTTCGATTACAACAAAATTACCCGAGAACACCAAAGCCGTCATACTGGAGGGCGGAAGTACACTGTTGGAGATGGATCATGGATCAGTGTCCAAAACCGGGAGGTTGCGACGAAGGATAAAATAAAGTACTTGGGGGTACTTTTCTAAGTACTAAGTAAGTTCTTACGTAACCTAATCCAACCTAACCTAACCTAACCTAACCAATAATAATCTAACCTAACCAATCCTAACCTAAAAATCTAATGTTTTACAGCGCCCGTATCTTCTGAAAATATGCTTGGGTGTCGCCGTACCGTATAATGAGATTATTATTTCTTCAAACGTGTTTAATGTTACATTTCTGTGTACTTCACTATATGCATAATATAATAGATGCTTACAATAAGATGACATTGCATAAATTTCTATCCAACGCATGTTCTAGTGTTCAGATCACAATTTTTAAATGTGCATGGGCATCATCCACTTCCATGCTAATAAATGCTTCACATACAGTTTTGTATTCAACTTTATTGAGGTTTTCTGTATTCATAACCATAGTTTTCTTTCCATATCTATACTACTTGCACACCTACTTATCTATGTTATAATGGAGCAAACCAATGCAAACAAAACACATAGAATATTTCAAAAAATCATTATATATTCTTTATATACACGATAAATCAGCAAAATATATATTCATTTCACAATTTACTAGACCAGTACTGATGAGAACATGATAGGCGATTGTTATCGACATTTTCCATAGAATCATTAATTAACTGCGTCCATGCCGTGGGCATTTTGTCCGTTTTTGAACTGCTAGCATGTAATGTGTCGTTTGAGGCAGTATGCATCGGTATCCTCGGCGGTGGAGGTGGCGGCAACAAATAATGTGGACCACCTTCATCTTCAGGTCTTATAAGTGTTCCTTTCTTGCATTTATTGCCAAGTACTTTTGGCATTGCTCTGCACAATGAAAAAGGAAATTGATGGATGTAAATGAATAAATATTTGTAAAATTATTGAACTATGTAACAGTTTGACATTTCGTATTTAATTAAGTGAAGGCAATTCATTAGAATTATTTATAATTGACTACAGATGACGCTACCTATTAACCCTTTTAAAAATAAATTTTGTAATAATCATTTTTCGAAGAAAGTTGGTATATACTCCGATCCGTTTAGAATGTTTTTTTAATTAGAATATTGTTACAGTGTGTTGTAGACCAAGCTATAGGTTACGAAGTCATTCCTGAGGCCGTAACTCTGAATTTACTTTGTTGGCACAATGTTTATCTTTGTTTTAATGATGTTCTACTTTTACACTTCCTGCTGTTTGAGTCGTGGAGGCAACTTTCGTCGTGATACCTTTGTCTGTCAACACGTTTTTGTGGTCACCAAAGCCGTAAGCGCTGAAAAGTGGCAAAAACGTACGTCAGTTTTCCGTAACGGAAAATGCAAAGGAAAAGCACCCGGTTTTATCTCCTTAGCACTTTATGATTCAAATTTTATTCCTTCTAATTTAATTTACATTAAATAAATACATTATTTGTTGTTTATTGTAACATTTCTCAGGAAATGTACTTTCTTTATGTCCACTAAATAAGTTAGATGGATTTGTAATATTAGACAAATAACAATGTGAGTAAAGTTAATTCAATTACTGAACGGTGACGATGCTACACAGCGGAAATTCGAAAAGATTGCATGTGCTTGGTCAATGCATATATAACAAAACCACAAAGTTATCCTTTCTTGGAGATGGTCGGCGGTGGTGGTATCCGTTCGTCGATAATATACTTGGGTCCAAGCTCGGGGGTAGTAGGAGAGTTAAAACGCGTAAACCGATTTATTGTTTATCAAATTTTACCCGCATCAGGTAACCTAATTTAATGCTCTCAAGGAATATTGAGGTTTTGCCGTCTACCTTTTCTCCATAGCCATAAATGGGTTGTTAAGGACTGCTTACCAACTTGCCGCCTGTTACATGTAAGTTGGCAGAAACAACGTCTTGGGCCATCTAACAAGTGCAAGGGCACACTGAAATAAAGTTTTCTCTATTCAAAGCTCATAGAAGCGCCTAGTGTAATCGTTTAAAGTGCGAATCTTCTGCCAATAGATGACGTAAATGTAACTAATAAACTAAAATCTACTCCCACTATCCGTTGGTTACCCACCATTGGTTGGTTGAATCCGGTTGGCATTTTGCTTGGATACTTCCTCTCAAATTTAGCTGTGCTCCTGATGCACTACTTAATATCTTGGCCTTTTTACACTGCATATAGGCCGTTTTGGAACATACATAATTTGAAAGTGGTAGAGTAAGAACCAAGAACATTTATGCTACAAAATGGGATACCAGATTGTTGAAGATACATTGCGCAAAGGAATGAGAATTTTTTGAAAATAGAAAATAGTTCCGCCCATTTTGTGTCCTTTACTTGAGAATATAATAAGTAGAAAGTGAGATGAGCTAGAAATATTGTGCAGAGGTGGATATTTATACTATCCAATGGTTACCCACCATTAGTTTGACAAATGAGGCTAGTATTGTGCACGGGTACTACTTCTGAGATTTAGCTATGCTCCTAATACACTACTAAATGTTATGGTCTTTGTACAGTACTTTTAGGCCGTTTTGGAGCACATATTCTGAAACTCGTAGACAAATAGCCAAGCAAATTTATACCAAAAATATTCGCTTATCGCACTAGTTCTCTATTCACACTAAACCATCCGGAATGTGAGCACAAGCTGATCAATGTCAACCAAGTTTATTATTACAATAAATTTTTATAATTTGAGTGGTTAATTCGAATTGTTAGAACCTTCACTGTCATATAAAACACATTCTTGCGAATATATTTAGCCGTACAGCCCTTTCCAGAAAAAATGAACTCCCAATCAAAAAATCCAGATATGACATCCTCCCGAATTGGTAATCCAATATCTAATTTGAAAAATTCTAATATATATGATCATATTTCAAATTATATCACAGGATCAAGTTCAGTAGCTGCAGTGCGTACACGCAATGCAGTTGGCGGCCCCAGTGGTGATACTGAACCTGTACCCTCCGGCGCAGAAGAAGCAGCTTCCTACCTACAAAAATCTGGATTGTACTCCCAATGCGCCAAGCCAAAATCTTCTGCTGAGGCAAAAGAACTAGGATTGTCATCAGCAGGAAATACGCCGCCGCGTAATAATGTGTGGAAAAAACTGCACCGCCGATATACACATGTCTGAATATAGTACATGTATTTTTACTATTATTTTTGAATGGGTTAAAATTGTACATGGAATGCTTTGGTATTATAGAATAATATTTACTTTATTGCTTACTGCTTTACCAGAGATAAACCGATAAATAGAAATGATCAGTTCAATTTGCAATTTATGAAGACTAAACAACAATTCTGAATTATTTACGTAAAATAAAAAAACTCTTTTATCATTTTAAATGAATAAATTAACGATGGTACATTATTTTGATTCCCTGGCGGCCCCTCGATGTACAGCGTGAGCGTGACCCATGTTAGATCATGGCTTCCCTTTGATTGTCAAATGCATAAAAAGCTAGCATTGAATAAAGCTTATCTTCTTCATCTGCACATAATTCACAAGAAAAAATAGCAAACGTACAATATTTTTATTAAAACAGTTATCTGCGGTGACATATGCGATTCTGTAGTGTCTTCCCCTTTAGTGGCCTCAGCCGTGGTATTGCGGAGGATGCCACTGGCTCTGATATATTTGTACGTGACCACTGTCGCCGGACTCTCAGCCCAGGTATCGTTCTCCGCGATGGTTGCCGCGCAAAATTATTTAATGCTATATTAGTTTGCGAACCCGGTCGTCTGAGTTCTTGTGCTAACATAGTGCTTTCATAGTTAAGATGTTGCTGTGAGCCCAGTTGCTCAGAATGGGATGACATCGTAGTAGACGGTAACACCGGCTTCATGTTTTGTGGTATTTTCGCCTTCAGTGGTCTCAGCCGAGGTATTGTGGAGGATACCCCTGGCTGTGAGATATTTGTACGCGACCACTGTCGCCTGGGTATCACCTGCGGTCGTGAAGAAATATATCGTGTTGTTGGCTTTTCGACTGGCATCGTATTTATGGAAGATAATGGCGCATGGACTGCCAATTTTCTCGACGGTCGAGAATACAATTGCAGAGATGCCAGCCCCTCAGTGGGTATCGACATCTTATGCATAGGCGGTTCCGCCTGGGCCGCTGATGTGGACGATGTTGGGGTACACATTTTTTGTGATGCAGGCCTTTCAGCGGGTATAGTCAATTTAGCCATTGCAGGCGCCTGTGCCTGGACTGCTGATGTAGTCAATGGTGGTGCATACATTTGTCGTGATGCGGGCAGCCTCTGGGTGGGCATTGACATATTATGTGATCCAAGCGGTTTCGTCTGAAGTGCCGATGTGATTGACGGTGGGGCATATATTTGCTGTGATACCGACCTCTCGCTGGGTATTGACATATTATGTATTACTGGCGGCTCCGTCTGGACAGCCAATGTGGATGATGTTGGAGCATAAATTTGTCCTGATGCAGATTTGGCAGTGGATACTGACATATTATATATTGCAGATAATTCCGCCTGAACAACCGATGTGGATGTTGTTGGGGCAACCATTTGTCGTACTGTGGGTTTTTCGATGGGCATCGCAATATTTTGCATTGTGGACAATTCTGCACGCAAAGCCGATGTAGGCGATGTGGGGGCATATAACTGTTGTAAGGCGGGCCTCTCGGTAGGTATCGCCATCTTATGATTTACAGGCGACTCGGTCTGAACAACTGATGTGGACGATGTTAGGGCAACCATTTGTTGTGATGCGGACATCTTGGTAGGCATTGCCAACTTATGTATTATCGCCGGTTCCTTCGGAACAGCCAATGTGGACAATGTTGGGGCATACATTTTTTGTAATGCAGCCCTTTCGGTGGGCATCAGCATCTTATGTATTATGAGCGGTTCTTCATGAATAGCTGATGTGAATGATGTTGGGCCATACATTTTTGACGCGGGCTTCTCGGCAGGCATCGCCATCTTATGTGTCACAGGCGGTTCCGCATGAACAACTGACGTAGACGATGTTGGGGCGCACATTTGTCGTGATGCGGGCCTCTCGGGAGACATCGTTATCTTATGTATTACAGGCGACTCCGTTTGAGCAACTGATGTGGCCAATGTTGGTACATACAATTGTTGTGATTCGGGCCTCTTGGTAGGCATTGCCATCTTATGTATTATAGGCGGTTCCATCGGAACAGCCAATGTGGACAATGCTGGGGCATACATTTCTTGTGATGCGGCCCTCTTGGTAGGTATTGCCATCTTATGTATCGCAAGCGGTTCCGTTGGAACCGCCAATGTGCAAGATGTTGGGGTATAAATTTTTTGTGATGTGGGCCACTTGCTGGGTATCATATGTATTACAGGCGGTTCCGACTGAAGAACTGATGTGGACGATGTTGGGGCAAATATTTGTCCTGATGCAGACTTCTCGGTGGACATTGCCAACTTATATATTAAAGGCTGTGTCACCTGGATAGCCGATGTGGTTGACGGTGGGACACACATTTGTTGTGATACCGGCCTTCCAGTGGGCATTCGCATATTATGTATTACAAGCGGTTCCGTCTGATTAGCTGATGTAGCCGATGGTGGGGCGTACATTTGCTGTGATGCGGGTCTCTTGGTGGGCATTGCCACCTTGTATATTAAAGACCGTTCCACCTGGACAGCCGATGTGGTTGACAGTGAGGCACAGATTTGTTGTGATGTGGGTCTCTCGGTAGGTACAACCAAGTTTTCTATTATAGACGGCTCCGTATGAACACCTGATGTGGACGATGTTGAGACATACATTTGTAGTAATGCGGGCTTTTCGGTGGGCATTGCTATTTTATGTATTACAGGCGGTTCCATCTGAATAACTGATGTGGACGATGTTGAGACATACATTTGTTGTGGTGCGGGCCTCTCCGTAGGCAACACCACCTTATGTGTTGCAGGCGGCCCCGAATGAACAACTGATGTGGACAAGGTTGAGGCATACATTTGTTGTGATGCGGGCCTTTCCGTAGGCATCACCACCTTATGTGTTGCGGGCGGTTCCGCATGAACAGCTGATGTGGACAATGTTGAGGCATACATTTGTTGTGATGCGGGCCTTTCCGTAGGCATCACCACTTTATGTGTTGCGGGCGGCCCCGAATGAACAGCTGATGTGGAAGATGTTGAGGCATACATTTGTTGCGATGCGAGCTTTTTGATGGGCATCACCACTTTATGTGTTGCGGGCGGTTCCGCATGAACAGCTGATGTGGATAATGTTGAGGCATACATTTGTTGCGATGCGGGCTTCTTGATGGGCATTCCCATCTTATGTGTTGCGGGCGGTTCCGCATGAACAGCTGATGTGGACAATGTTGAGACATACATTTGTTGTGACGCGGGCCTTTCCGTAGGCAACACCACTTTATGTGTTGCGGGCGGCCCCGAATGAACAGCTGATGTGAAAGATGTTGAGGCATACATTTGTTGCGATGCGGGCTTCTTGATGGGCATTACCATCTTATATATTGCGTGCGGTTCCGAATGAACAGCTGATGTGGAAGATGTTGCGACATACATTTGTTGTGGTGCGGGCCTCTCCGTAGGCATCACCACCTTATGTGTTGCAGGCGGCCCCGAATGAACAGCTGATGTGGAAGACGTTGAGGCATACATTTGTTGCGATGCGGGCTTCTTGATGGGCATTACCATCTTATGTGTTGCGGGCGGTTCCGCATGAACAGCTGATGTGGAAGATGTTGAGGCATACATTTGTTGCGATGCGGGCTTCTTGATGGGCATTACCATCTTATGTGTTGCGTGCGGTTCCGCATGAACAGCTGATGTGGAAGATGTTGCGACATACATTTGTTGTGGTGCGGGCCTCTCCGTAGGCATCACCATCTTATGTGTTGCGTGCGGTTCCGCATGAACAGCTGATGTGGAAGATGTTGAGGCATACATTTGTTGCGATGCGGGCTTCTTGATGGGCATT